>PVKA01027292.1:0-30687 GCA_004027165.1 Ctenomys sociabilis
AATTATTGAATCTTTGATATAATTCAGCTATAAAAAAACCTGTAAATATAATTTCATGTATGCACCTTGTACAGTACCAAAACGTTATGAAAACAGTTTGCAATGTATTACTTCATCGACTCTGTATGGTTAAGGTGTCTTGAAACTGTCTGATTGACATTTGTATTTTAATAAAATAAAAATAAATGGAAAAAAAAAAGATATAACAGGGCCCTCAAATTTAAAGTCCCAATTCAGAAATGGACATCTGAGATGAATACACACTTCTCAGAGTATGAAATTAAAGAAGCGAATAAATATATGAAAAAATGCTCCACATCGCTAGTCATCCATGAAATGCAAATAAAAAGAACACTGAGATATCATCTCATTCCAGAAAGAATGTCTACTATCATAAGGAAATCAGCTAACAACAAATGTTGGAGAGGTTGTGAAGAAAAGGGTACACTTCTCCACTGCTTGTGGGAATGTAGACTGGTACAAGCATTGTCGAGGTCAGTGTGGAGACTCCTCGAAAGAGTAGTACTATAAATCCCATTGAAGCCGGCTATACCCCTACTGGGAATTTTCCCAAAGGAACTGAAAACATTGTATCATAGTGATATATGTGTACCTATGTTTATAGCAGTGCAATGTGCGATAGCAAAATCTTGGAAACAACCAAGATGTCTTTCACACGAGGAATGGTTGAGAAGATGTGGTATTTCTATATAATGGAGTATTAGTCAGCTGTTAAGAATGATAAATTTGAAACATTTATACTGAAGTGGATGCCACTTGAACATATACTCAGAAGTAAAATAAACCAGACACACATGTGTAAATATCATATAGTCTCCCTAGTATAAGAAGCAAAAAGCAGAAATACAAATGGAAACATACAACAACAACTAAAATCAATTGAGTCAGATAAGGCAAAGTGAATGGCATATGCTGCAGGATACTAATCAGCTTTTCTTCTGGATGGTTACCAACCTAAGTTCACTGATCAAAATTGGAGAAACAGAAGAGCCACAAGGCCACCCAACATTTTGGTCCTAGCCTTTCAAGGTCAGTGAAGACTCAGGACATAGGAGAACCTGTACTGCAACATCATGAAACTCAGGTGAGCTCCAAATTTTCTGAGCAAGGAGATTGTGGAGCCACAGAGGAATGAGATTGAAGTTTTATAGTGTGCCTGGGGAGAGTCACATGGAGAGAAAACTTTCTCTCAAGCTCTCACAGAGAGCAAACTGGTCAAGCATTGGCCGTGACTCATCCACATGGATGACACAGACAAAGGATCTACAGAATAAGGTACAGGACTGCAAGATAAACCATGAGGGGACTTCACTGTCCTCATAAGAAACATAAAGTACATGTGTTGATTATATAAGTCTTGCTCTATCTAGGTCTTAACCATCCAGCAGAAAAGTATAAAAATGAAGTATACAACACGGGGCCATAATAATAAGTTGAGCTGTAAATGTCTATGGTTGACAACTTCTTCGGATAACTCACTATTGGTGTGGAATGGTGGATTGTGTTGGATTGTGTTGTCGAGTTCAAGCACCTAAGTTAGTTGAATGACAGTGGAGTGTTCATCTTTGACAGGTGTAGACAAAGGAAGGGGTATAGAAAGGAAGAATCATGATGTGTGTGTATGGACAGTACAGTTGGGATAGATAACACCGTGCTTCTACATAATTCTATGAGAGGCAAGATTTGCACTAATGGTGGTTGAACAGGATATTTTGTCAGCTTCTAGTACTATGGACAACCACCAGGAAAATAACAAGTTAGAAACTATTAATTATTGAATCTTTGATATAATTCAGGTATAAATAATAAGATAATCAAACAGCTACACTCTCAATTTACTGATAAGAGACATATGCTATAATAATGTCTGTAAGTATAATATCATGTATGCACCTTCTATGATACAAAAACATTGTAAAAACAGTTTGAAATGTATCATTTATCAAATTCTTCTTGTCAAGGTATCTTAAGACTGTCTCATTGATATTTGTGCTTCAATAAAACAAAAATAAAAAAATAAAAAATAAAATAAAATAAATAAATACAGAAATAAAAAAAGAAATATTTGAAGCCAAATAATTAGATTGGGGGATGTAAAATTTTATGTATATTGCAAAGCACTAAAACTCTGTTGTCACTAAGTTATTTGTACACCCTTAAATACATGTCTACAGACCATTTGTCTACAAGAAGCCATCTATCAGGGGGAAGCTAACACTTCTCTAACAAATGATTACGATTCAAGGTTCTTGAAGTTGTTCTTACTCTTTGATCTAGTAATTCTATATGTAGGATTGTACCCCAGAGAGATAATTAGTGATACTTTTACAGATGTATTTTAAGGGGGCATTTGTCACTAGGTCGTTTCAGGGAAGCAGACATGCTTAAATGACAGGGGAGGAACAAAGCAAGAGGGAGTCAGGAGACACTTACATTAAGAGTGATTTGGGGTACATGTCTAGGGGAGCCAACCTATGCATTTATATATGCTGGAGAGCAAGAAATGTTCGTAATGGGACATTACAATATTAAGCTAGATATGCTATGAGACTGTGTGATCCCCTGACTATGTGAATACAAATTCCCTTCTTCCCCTTTCCCTTCTCTCCCTTCCATTCATTCTTCTACACTTAACCTAGTTGGTCAGGCCTAAACCTGGCTACTAACGTCACTAGAGTGAATTTTGATCAGTTTTGGCCTTGACCAGTTAAAATCTGCTGGGCGCTCTGATCTGGAAGCATCTCTGGAAGTGGCACTGGGCTATGTAAATAAATGTGGAAAGTAGGACAATGAAAGTAGCTGGGCTGTTAAAACAAGGACATCTTCACTCACTGGCAGCAGTGAGTTCCCTGCTGAGACGTTTGATCTTTCTCCTGTAGTGGTTAAGACCTAATTGGGAGGAAGGGAAAGGAAGAGAGACGGGGCCATGCCTCCTTTCCTTGATTAGTTTACAGTGCTTTGAAGAGGCACACAGAAGGCCAGAAAACACGTGCTCCTTTAGTAGCCCCCATGGAATTCTAACTTCTGACTTAATGTGGCAGGAGACAGAGTCAGTATTTAGAGGCTGTGCTCTTAGAACTAGCTTTACTTTCTACCTTAAAGTCCCAAAGTTTCAGTTATAACAGGAAAGTATCCAAAGGGACTTGGTAATAACATTGTAAACCATTTCATTAAACTTTTCCTCAAAAAAGAGGCATCTACATATTATTTAAAAAGTGATATTTGCCTCTAAACCTCCATCTCACTCCCAAGAATGATTGTCCACAATCGCACTATGTTTCTGAGTGTGAAAGTTTGTAGGTAGGTGCATGTAAGGAGGATTAACCACTGGTCCTCAAATGTTAGCATAGGCTGTGAGATCATCTAGGAAATGTATGGAAGATGTAGATGAGACCCAAGAATGCAAGGTTTTGACAGACACAATGGTGCAGGTGGTGCATAGACCCATCTTCGAGGTGGCCTCTTCCATAAAACATGTTGATCATTGTAATTAGAACAGAGCAGCAGGCACAGTCAAGTGTGCCTTCCAAGGCAGGTCCTAAAGCTTGTTGAACCTTCTTCCCGCTTGCTCTTGGACACTCCCTGAGGGGTGAGCTGCTGAGCCTTTATGGGGCCATGTGAAAGGGTCATCCTGGCATGGAACTTAAGCCTACAGCCAGCAAGCATCATCATCTTGCTGGTCATAACAGTGATCCACGTGGGAGGCAGCCTTAGGCCCTGCGCAAACTCACAGAGGACAACACCCTAGCCTAGATCCTCTTAGGACGTCCTCAGTCAGAACTTCCCTATTATTCCCCTCCAACATCCCCAGCACCCACACTCTGATTGAAATGATAACTGATGACTAGTTTATGTGATAGTATAGTTGATATTTATTGACAAGTTAATGTCCAGTATGATAAAAGGCTAAAATTCCTATAGAGGTAATTCTTAATTCCAAATATTAACAGCTTTAATCATTAATACATTAAAAGATGGTCTTTGCTGAATCTAGGTGACAATACTGTGGTTCTCGAGCCAAAATTGGACATAGATGTCTTCAAAATCCCCAGAAGTGTTTCAAAATTGTGTTTGTAGTGCTGTAATCACACCTAGGGCCTTACACATGCTAGAAAGTCATGGTACCACTGAGTTAGATCTATAGCCTAATGTTTTTTAATCCCCAGCACCACATGCCATGTCAGCCCCTCCCCTCAGGGCGGGCTGAGCTCACCCCCCCCAAAAAAAAGAATCCGTGATGTGTAGCGCGACACTGTAATAAATAAATAAATTTAAAATAAAAATAAAAATAAAATAATTCACTATGTACTGCCAACAACCAAGGCCCAAACTTTAGCTATATCATCCACAACTGTACTGCCCTTTCATTAGGTGAATACTGACATCCTCATTATACAGATGGGAGAACTGAGCTTCAGAGGGATAGATTAGACCTCTGTTCACTTTTCAGTTAACAAGAAGATGAGTCAGACCTTATTTTTTCAAAACATCTGACCAAGATTATGTTATTAGTTTTAATGGACTATGGCCTTACCCCTAGGTGAGAGTGGGAGTAGGTTAATTTGTACTAGCATGTTCCTTGGTTTCCTCTCCCTGCAGCCAATGTTAGGAATTGAACCCAGGACTTTCATACAGAGCTATATCCTTTGCCATTTTTTTATTTTGAGACAGGGTCACTAAGTCACTAAAGCTGGGCTCAAATTTATAATCTTCCATCTGCTTCCTAGAATTTTAGGTTGGATAGGCATGCACCACCACACCAAGTTAGAACATTCCTTATGCATATACCAATCCATTGGTCAACAACTATTTTTGAATGTTCCCTGTCTGGTCAGCACTGTGCTGAGTGCTAGAAAGTTGGCTGTGGAAGTGAACAAGGGCTCTATCTCCACCAAGTGTGTGGCCTAGAATTTATACTCATTTACTAGTGGGAGTTACAGAGGTTAAAATTCCCTTTAACAGCACATATCCGACACTTGCATATAATAAATTCAATAGTGACACAAAGTGTTCTTTGATTGCAGTAATGCTATTCAGAACCTTGGTCAACCATCTTTTTTTTTAAATAAAAGAATCTGAGACTCAGAGAAGACACATGGAAAGGAAGCTGACCCTAACCCAGTGCAAGAGACTAATTCAGAGCTCCATGCACTGTCATCTAATAGCTTCCCACATCCATGTGTCACAAAGCGAAGCCAACCTAATTTTCTAAATTGCTGTAACATAGGAGTCAGTGCTGGGCTCCAATTGCTTCAAGACAGTGGTGCTCGATCCCAGCATTTGAAAACCCTAAAGAGAGCTTGTGTGGAGACCAAATATATCAGCATCTCTGGAGCTGGATGCAGCTGCAGGACTGGGCAAAGAATCTGGGTGATTCCATATTATGACCCCACTACAAAGCCCTGGGCTGAGATCCTGGTGGCAGAGGCTCACAGGCTGTTATACAATGTCTGTGGCACTTTGCTGCTCAATTAGAACTGGCTTGGATAATGTGCCACATTCACATTCTTCCATGAAATTTCAAATGCAACTGCATTTGGAAATTGGCTTCCATGAAGCCATTAAGAGGTGGTCTTAGTGTGTTGGGTGGGCATTGCATCCACTATGATCAGTGCCATTGGAAGAGGAGACTCCCAGGAGCACACACACACACACACATGCACACACACACACACACACACACACACACACACACACACACACACACACTCTACATGATCTCACTACACAGATCAGACTTGTATTATTCTCCTGTTTCCAGTCTCCAAAGCACTGTGATTATAGGAGTGTGCCACCATGCCAGTCTCAGTCCCCATCTCAGCATGCTCTGAGAGTGGGGCTGGCATGGCACACAAGGATTGAACTCTCATTCCTGCATCTGCCTAAGCATGTGCTTTAATCCACTGAGCTATCTGGCCAGCCCTACACACATGTAAATTTCCCGAGAAAATAGCCATGCTGTGACAGAGGCAGAGGCTTCAGCCATGCAGTTATAGACAGAAAGTGCCAGAGACAACTGGTGCCCTCAGAAGCCAGTGGGACACCAGCTCTCCTCATCGCTGGACTGAAGGCCTGTTGCCTGCACCTCTGTGGGAGAACACATTTCCATTTTGTAAACCAACTTATTTGTAAAAGTTTGCTGTGACAGTCTATGGATACCATATGGGGCTTCTCTGTAAATGGCTCTCACTCAGGGGGTCCAGTTCTGGCCAGCCACACCTTGATTCTCCATGTAGGCCTGCTATGACCACTGTTCTCCCTCACACAGTTCATTAATCAGAACTGTTCATCACAACACCTGACGCTGAAAACCTGAAGGAGCAGAGGTCTAATTTGGCTCATGGTTTCAGAGCATTCCATACACGGTCAGCTGGCTCCAAGACACGAACATCATGATGGAAGGAAGGCTGCTTAGTTCATGGCAGTCATGAAGCAGAGAACAGGGGACTACCACCTATGAATCACTCTAGTTGTTCTGTGAATTCCTCCCAGTCAGAGAGGAGGCACCAGGGACCAAATATAATCCCACATATAATCCAAATATATTCATCACCCACTCAAACATCTAGAGCTGTGCAGTGCTAGTTTGATAACTAGGTGAATCCCAAAGCCAGTCAAGTTGACATACTTAAACTGAATCATCACACACAGCTTCTCTTGGGTCAGTCATGAATATCTTGTGCTTCTGCCTTGCTCTGTCCTCCAGATTTCCCCAGCAACTAAGGTACCTAGTGGGGCTCTTTGGTCCTTCTTGTAAATAAAGGAGTCTTTACCAAGGAGTCTTCTAAAGTGACCTGATTTTATACATGGAGCACATTTTCCAAGTATTGCTATTGGGTCCCCAATCTTTTTGTCTTTCACTTTCACCCAAGGAGGAAGGAAAAGACAGTATTTAGAGAACAGACTTTAGAGCCACAGAGAACAAGCTCATTATCTGGCTCTAACATTTAGTGCCTGTGCAGTCAAGGACACACTTTCTCAAAGTCCACGGACTCTAGCTTTCCAGTTCATAAAGTGCGGAGCCCTAGAGGGGGAGGAGAGTGTCTTCCACACAGAGTGTGCTGCAGGATTGAAAACAGGCAGTGCCTGACAGCAGGGAGGATGGAGTCCTCAGCACACAGTCGAAGCTAAAATCCCAAGGACTCCTACCTCTTATTCCACCTCTCCTAGCCAACTCTCACTTTGCATTTAGATCGCTTCTACTAATTAGTCTGATTTCCCATCCCATTGCTCCCATGGAATCTGTTTTACCTGGGTTAAATCATATCATGCAGAAATCATTTTCTCCTATTGTTTGTGAATTGTTTGGGGGCACAAACCAACCAACCTTTCCTTATCACGTGACCGAGGGATGCACCATCCTCCAAATCTCAGACGTGGTGTTAGAAGATGCAGAACTATTGGTGAGGATGGAAAGTTGTTGGGTGAAGTAAGAAGTGTGAATGTGAGTATGCATCTGCACACACTGCTTCAGAACTCATTTCAAAAAATCTATGTGATTTCTAGTCCTATTCTTTTGAGGAGTCTCCATACTGACCTCCACAATGGTTGTACTAGTCTACATTCCCACCAGCAGTGGAGAAGTGTTCCCTTTTCCCCACAACCTCTCCCTATGGTTGCAGAATGCTGGACTGTGTTGGATTGTGGTGTTGAGTTCAAGCACCTAAGGTAGTTGAATGTCAACGGAGTGCCCGCTTTTGACAGGTGTAGACAAAGGAAGGGTTGTAGAAAGAAAAAATCATCCTGTGTGTGTATAGACAGTACAGTTGGGATAGATAACGCTGTGCTTCTACATAATTCTATGAGAGGCAAGATCTGCACAATTGGTGGTGGGACAGGATATTATGTCGGCTTTTAGTGCTATGGTCATCCACTAGGTAAATAATTATTGAATCTTTGATATAATTCAGCTACATAAAAACCTGTAAATATAATATCATGTATGCACCTTGTACAATACCAAAACGTTATAAAAACAGTTTGCAATGTATTATTTCATCGACTCTGTATGGTTATGGTGTTTTGAAACTGTCTGATTGACATTTTTATTTCAATAAAATAAAAATAAATGGAAAAAAAAATCTATGTGGAAAAATCTACTGGACACATCCAGAGAGAAGCAGCATCTATAGCTGAAAAGGAGAGGATATCTGTTCTCTGTTCAGTGCAGAAACTGTGGAAATTATATCCAAAATCTTTATGTAAAAACATAGCTCACTATATAACACATGCAAGAACAGCAATAACAAATGAATGGGAAGAATATTAGCTGTAAAGGAAGAACAAATAATAAAGGATATTAGAGATGAATTAGTAAGACGGTGGTTGAAAGAGATATGCTAAGAACTTAAAGGTAGCAATTTTTAAAAATCTTAAAAGAACAGAAAATATCTTCACAGGATTCAAGATCAGTTAAATGATTCAAGTTTAAAAAAAAGCAGGTGAGGAGCCAGGGAGATAGCTCAGTGGAATAAGCACTTCCCTGGCAGGCTCAAGGGCCTGAGTTCGATCCCCAGTTCTGGAAAAAAAAAACAGGTGAGAGGTTCAGTGATTAATAATTTAAATAACTAAAAATAAAAGCTAAAATGAAAACCAACATATTTTTCAGTCTATGCAAGGCAGAATACTAAAAATGAAAATATGAAAAAAAGAAAAAAAAAAAAAAAGCCTTTCAAAGGAAGTTCTGCCTCTGCAACCCAGAAGGCTGAAGCCTGAATAGGAAAACAATTAAATAAGATTAGTAATAAGACATATTATTAACACAAATTGTTTGGTGCAAAACAAACAAAAAAAGCATGACAAAAGGGAATTTGAAATTGAGATATTAAAAACTATGAATAATGAGCAGCACAAGTGAAGCTCTTTGCAGAAGCTGTGAACATCCAGGTCTTGAAGTTCATCTGGAGTGTGATCAGAGGTCTTCCAAACCAAGCTTGGTGCTGAAAGCTGAAGTCGGACAGTCTGCAGATCTCAGGGCTGGTCTCAGAGAAGAAACCAGGACCTTCCTTTCACTCACTGCCTTCATTTTCCACATGACCAGGCATCGTCTTGTGTGACCCTGGCTTCCATTCCCTTTAGCTCCTGCTATGGCATCTGAAGGACTCATGTGCTAGAAGCTTGGTGTCATAGAGAAGCTATGCTCACGTGGTAGAACATTTAAGAGGTGCAGGTGATTGGGTTGTGGAGATCCTCATGCATGAGTGATGTCTCCTGGGAGTGGGTCATGTCTCATGGGAATGGATTAATTTTAAGAGAGCAGGTTGTTGTAAAAGGACCAGCCTGGTTCCCCTACACCTACCTCCACCCCAGCCCCTCATTTCCTGTCTCAATATGTGGCACCCCTTTTTTGCACACACCCTGTGGTATGATGCCGCTAACCATCGTCAGAAGACGCTCACAAGTTAGGGCTGCCAGATCTTGTACTTTCTACCATTAACATGTCATTAAAATAAGTGCCTTTCTTTATAATGTTGCTAGCCTCAGGTATTTTCTTATATCTACACAGAACAGAATAAGATAGACTCCTTTTCCAAAAAGCGACAGCCTGAATGGACGAGGCAGTAGGGACCCTGCATGTGCAAGTGAATAGAGAAGAGCGTTATAGAGTCAATCTCCCTTTGTGTATTTTCTGAAATGTCCCAGAAGTTCTTTAATCCCCATGACCTAAGTTGAAGCCATCATCTTCCCCCAGGCCTCCTTCTCCAACTCCACCTTGGTCCATATCATCTTCCTAGGGATGGTTGGTATCTTTTCTGCCAGTTGAGTCAATCAAGAAATTGGTGTCGGTTCTATTGTGGGGGGTTCTCTCTGATATACCCCCACATCCAGTGGTGCAGAGGTGCTGGGCCTCCTCACTTCCCAAGTGTCTCTTTCATCATTTGCTACCTTTTCATTTTTTTTTCAGGCATTTACTGTAAATGAGATGGATTTGAAGGTAGACATAAGACCCTAACATGAAGGGGTCTTTGTTTTCCTGTTATAGCATTAGGGATGTGTGCAACAGATAATAGTTCACAGGGATATGTCATTTTTTTAAACACAAAGTATGGACAATAGCTAGGAAAGCTGAGGCAGCAAAAGGATGGAGTCTTATTGCTGAGACAATGTACCTGAAGTGGATTTGTAACAGGTGGTCAACTTACTACACTCAACTGAATTAAACTAGCATAGTGCTGCATGTGGGAGGCCCACCTGAGGATCATAGCCAACAGCACACAGGCAGACTAGGAGAAGCTGTTAGAATGCTGTTTAGGAAGCTGTTTGGAGAGTCTGTTGGAGCTGTTGGAAGCTGCTAGTTCTCTTGGGCTATTCCCCTGGAGGACCTGATCATGCCAGCTTTCCCAGTGACCTTTGGAGAAGCCTGGGTCCTCATCTTGAGCATCAGTTCTGGCTCTGGAGGGGAATTTGGTGCACTTATCAGCCTCATGAAGCTTGTTACATTGGCTCTCCTGATGGGAATTTGGCTTTCATCACTGAGGAGCTCGGGACCTCACTGTTGCTGAGGAGGACTGTGGTACTTTTGGGGGAGCTCCGGTGCTTACCTTGAGTGTTGCTTCCTAGCTCCAGTTCAGATCCCTCAGCCTGCTAGCACAGATCCTCCATCCTGCTGGCATAAAGTTCTTGCTTCCACCACTGACCTTCGGGCCTTCCCGGCACAGATCCATGAAGCAGGCCTGCATGGGACTTTGTTGTGGGCTCTGAGCCTTCAGTTGGACTGGTAGGAGACATGGTCATGAGCTCTAGGTGCTCAGCTGGATTTTTTAGTGTTTACAATGTGTGGATAATTTCTGGCACTTATAGTATGTGATTCTTGGGCGATACATTATAAAATGTGATTATGAAATGTGTCCATTCACATTGAAAAAACTCCAAACCATGACAATACCCAACACCTAAAATTGAGGTGTTCTTGGCAATTTCAGCCCATAATCAGTTGGCTCCAAGGTAGAGTGGCATGGTACAGGGGCAACTTTTCAACGCAGCAGAGGACAGCAAAAGCAACAAGAGCCTAAGGAGGAAGAACAAACCTCTTTTTCTCCATTATCTTATAAGCGGGCTACGGCCACCCCAAGGGTGTGGCACTCACACCATCTTCCTGCCCTCCTCTTGCACAGGCTCAGAATATTTACAAAGTGAGGAGTTGGCCCCCTGTTGCGTTCCTTTGTAAAACTTTATTTTTATTTATTTTTCTGTATTTTAGGGAAGGGTCTACAGGGGTTCAGGGTCTCACTCCTAGAACGGACTCATAGTAATTCTCCTGTTTTTACAGTCTCCCAAGTACTGGGATTACAAGCTTGTGCCACCACACTCAATCTCAATTGCTGTCTCAGTGCGCACTGGGGGTGGGGCCAGCACAGCAGGCCTGGGGATCAAACCCCTAGTCCCTGCACCTGCTTGTAGGTCCTTTAATCCATTGAGCTATTTGGCCAGCCCCTTAATAAAATGTCTAAACTTCTCAAGTAGACACAATGCATCAACCATTGCAGATGATTAGCACCACACCCAGGGCAATCACAGGTTCTGAAATTCACTCCTCAGGGCTGCGCATGATTGGTACACTTCTCTGGCCTTGCTGTCACCCTACCTAGTAGAAGTAGACTGGCCATCTCCTCTATGGGTCTGCACAGATCATCCTTCAAGGTGCCTGTCTTGCTTAGCACATGTTTTATTCAAAGAAAGACAGGAAGCTCTGAGAGACAGTGGAAGGCTGTGGGATCAGGAGGTGTTTTAGCTAGCAGTATCAATCTCTCTCTGCCTCTATTCTTCCACAAGCCAGAGGCCACCAAAGCCAGGTATTATCATTATTACTGTAGGACATTTCAAGTCAAGGGAGCTCAGGCTGCAGGGAGGGAGCCTTTTCTTTCTCTAATCTGATTAGATGCTCAATCTTCTGTTGTTCTCTGAGACAGGCCAGCACAAGGCATTTCTGAGTTCTCAGGAGATGCACCCAGGCTTTGCTTAACCCACTAGGAACCTGCCACATCTGGAAAGATTTACAGTGGAGGGACAGGAAGACAAGGCTGTAGAGACATGTGGGAATAAACTCCAATGCTGACATTCCTGGGAAAAATCACCACCGCTTGTTTGAAAAGCAGCGTCAAGTGGATGTTGCACTGATGGTAATCAGATTTAAAATTAGCCCTGACGTGCCTTCATCAAGGAGGACTTAATTGCAGGGTTCAATCAGCACACAAAATACTCCAATAGCAATCTTGCTGACAAAGCTGTTCTGAACAAACAGGAGGGTTTGGAAGTGGGTTACATCTTCTCTGTGAAATTAGCCAGTTCTGGTATCACTTAAGCCTGCTTCCCTTTAGGCCCATGCTCCATGTGCCAGGATTTTGTTTTTAGTTTATAATTTATTCACTTAGATTTTCTAAGATTTCTTTACTACTAACTCAAGGACTATGATTTGTCTGGCCAGCAACACCATTGCACAACAGGCTGTTCTGCTGTTTACCTGCTATATGATCTTGGGGAAATTGCTTATCCACTCTTGGCCTCAGTTTTCCCTTCATATAAAGCAGGGCAATACAGCCAACCTGGAAGTGTCATCAACAGGATTAAAGTAAATGAGCTGTGATCCATTTTTATCCCCTGTCCTCCTAAGCCCAGGCATCTAGGATGGTCTCTGTTCTAAAACCTCTAAATATTACACATAGAGTCATTTTCACATTAGTTTAGTGGCTCTCATTTTGGGGTTATTTTGTTTCCCAAGGGATATGTCACAATGCTTAGGGACATTTTGGATTTCACCAGTGAGGGAAGAGGCTCAGGTCCCATTATCATCTGGTAGGCAGAAGCCAGAGATGCTGCTAAATGTCTTATAAAACTCAGGGCCACCTGCTTGATAGGGAGTGGCCTGGCCTCTGGTGTTAGTGATGCTGAAGTTGAGAACCCTGGTTGGAGAACATCGTGGGCCTTCTCATCAACAAGTCCTTAAAGATGCCAGAAATTCTGCACCAAGTGGATAGACATTTTTTGAGTCCTTGAGGATGACAGACCAAATTCTCACCAAGTTCCTTTGTCTTGATTACTCTTCTCTTGTCGCTGGGACAAATACCCAGCACCCAAAATAAAAAGGAAGGTAAAAGCTTATTTAGGTCACAATTGGTGGAGGTTTCAGTCCATAGTCAGCTGGCTCCAAGGCAGAGTGATAAAGAGGAAAGAGCAAAAGGCAGAAGCAGCAGCTTCGGCAGCTAACTAGCCTCTCTCCCCTTTTTACATTGTAATCCAAATTACCCACCCCAGGGCCAAGGTGTAGTACTCATGCCTGTAATCTCAGCATTGGATCAAGAATCAATCATAAACTCCAGAATCCACCCCATGACTGTGTGAGGCTTTGGGGGGTTACCTATACACAAACAGTAACATCCTTGAAGGTGAGGGCTTAGTTTTACAACTCCTCTTTTCTTATAAGGGCTGAGTTTTATAACTCCTCTTTTCTTATAAGGAGATTTTATTTATTTATTTATTTATTTATTTATTTATTTTTATAAGGAGATTTTAAAGCAGTCGGGTGTGGGGGGTGTAGGGGTTACTCAGAAGGTCGCAGTGAGCTCCAGTGACTGAGCATAACAGAAACAGATCCAAATGCAACTTCAAGTCAGATTCTAAATCCAGGCTTTCATTTTTCTTTATCCTTCAAACTGAGGTCTGTTAACTTTTCTGACTTTCTGTATTTTCTGTTTTGTTTTGTTTTCTTGTGTTGTGCTGTGGGTTTTTGTTGTTGTTTTGGTTTTTTGTTTGGTTGTGTTTTTGCAGTGTTGGGGGTTGAACCCAAGGCTTTCCTACTGTACTACAACCCCAGCCCTGTTTGAGACAGGGTCTCACAAAGTCACTGAGTAGCTCAAATTGGGCTTAAATTTGTGATCTTCTTGCCTCTGTCTCCCAGAGGGCTGGGTCTATCACCACAGGTCACCATGCCTGACCTCATTTCCTTTGGATCTGGAGTATTTCCTTGAGTTTTTCCCATGCAATGTAGGGTTTACATTATGTTGCTATTCTCCTTGTGGATTGGTGCTCTACACTAAAAGGACCAAGACCTGGAGAGAGGAATTTCCAGTGTTCCTGATGAGTGGTCTCAGGACCCAAATGCCCAACTCTGGAAGGGATCAGGAGGGTCACTGGACGAGACATCTGGACAAAGCTGAAGGCTGCTGTGTGAATCAATTCATTCTCCCTATTGCCAGTCAGTTGGTGATACAGATGCATCTAAATATCCAGGATATATATATACCAGAGGATATATTAATGATGGCTACCTGGTTGATTAGAAGTATTTTTCCTGGGTACATATTCTTGGATTTCCCAAATTTCCTGAGTATTTTATATACGAAAACATTTGACATTATTGCAGAAGGCGTAGAAGAGCTGTTTTCCATATGCCTGCCCCGCTTTTGTTCCGAGGATTCCTTCTGCTCTGTGAGGCACAGGCTAGGTGTTGGCATGCTGCTGCCCTAAGATAGATTGCTCTCCCACCGCCCCAGCAGAGTTGAATCTGGGTAACAGCTGCTTCCATCATGACCGCATTTGGTGATGGATGAAGTCTTGCTTTACAGATGCTGAGATGATTTGGCTCCAGTGAAATTGCATGGAGATTGTGGCCCCAAGCCAAGGTAGAGGGATGAATGTGACAGCCTGTGACAGTGCCTTCCATGGCACAGAGGCACAGAGGTGAAGTCAGCCTGGGGAAGGGTGTGTTAGAAAGCTGCAAGCGTGGCTGGGAAATGCACCATGCGGCTAGACCACCTGCCCCAGCCTCTGCTCTTTCTTCCTTTGCATCTTGGAGTGACAGCGTGTTGCCAGGGTCCCTGTGTAAACAGGGAAAGCAGCCTCAGTCTTGAGAAGGAAAGTTCTCACTTTGTTAAGAGCCACTAACATATAAAGGACAACATGCTGGAAAGCTGTTTCTAGGAAGACAGCTGAAAGACATAATCTTTACACTGAAGCAACAACTTCTGGGTCTATATTTATTAAACTAATGCCCTCTAAAAGAGCTTGGCTCTAAAGATCACAGTAACCTCAAAGAGAGTGGAGAACTACCTAAAGAAGGTAGGTAACTAAGAAGAAATAAAAAGCAGAAGATCCAGAAGAGAGGAACTGGAAAATCCAGGATGGTCTGAGGTCCACAGGAAATACTGAGAACAGTGAGAAAGTGCTCTTTCAGTTTGCGATTCTGGATGTCTGCCAAACTTTCCAGAAGCAGTCCTGTGGGAGATATGCTCAGATGTGAGAGCCGGCAGGTGAGGTGCTGAGCACAGGAGCTGCAGCAGGGATCCCAGGACCCCAGTCGGCTGGGCCAGGGCACAACTCCCAGGGCTTGCAGGGTATGCTAATGTGTCAAACACATGGGATTCCATCAGCAAGATGGTGGGGGCCAGGGTCTGTTTCTTCCACCCAAGAGAGAAATGGGAAGAACCAAATTTATTATCCAGTATATGAAGAGTGTAATTATCAAAGGATAAAGTTCTCCTACAATGTCTGTAGTGGAGTCATTCAGCCCATGGAGTCAGAGCAAACCCGATAACTTCTAATTCAGCCCGATCTTTCCTTGGTAGCCCTGGCAAGTGACTTAAATTCTGAATGTTTGACTTTCATCTTTGAAGTACGTGACCGATACGAACTTTCTAGGGAGTCTTGAAGGGGGAAGTGACATCAGTAACCCACTGGGAGCACATCCCAGGAGACCTGGTGGACAGCCAAGACTGGCTAATAAAGAACTATGTATGTGTTTCCTGTATAGACACACCTCTGAGTTTTATTTATAAATTACTCACAGTAAAAGACTAATAACAATACTAAAATAGAGAAATTGTAATGCTCTTCTGCAATGAAACTACCAGCATTATTTCTTTTATACTCAGGAACCATAGTAAAGTAAAATACACATCACTATGATGGTCAAATCAATAACTGAGATCCTTATGAAATGACTCATAAGTATGCACTATAGCTGTGCTAGATCAAAGGTAGGTGGGTGGAGCGGGACAGGGAGACTTGATCATGCTACTCAGAATGACTTATTTAAAACTTATGAATTGCTTACTTCTGAGGTTTTCCATTTAGTATTTTCAGCCCAAAGGTGGCTTCAGGTACCTGAAACTATGGAAAAATAAAAGCATGGATGCTTTCTGCGAGTGTGGGGGGTAGGGGAGGAGTACTGCAATCCAAAGAAAGCATCTAGCACAGTGCCTCACTTGGGGGTGGGAAACACTAATTACTGAGTTCATGGCATTCAGAGCCACATAGGCCCCCCACATATGCTATCCAATACAGGCAAGTTGCAGTTTGCCATTTTCCCCAGCACCAAATAGGGGACCCTTTAGCTTTTGGCCTTGGCATCTTTGGCTGGTTTTGACCTGATTCTTGTATGCTTACTCAATTTCCATTAGTAGTTTTATTCATGCAGGTTGGATCACTGGTTGATCCTAGCTTTTCAGGTCCCATCCAAAGTGTGTGCCATTTGTTCATATCTAGCACTACTGGGACTGGGGAGATAGCTCAGTGGTCTAAGTGCCTACCTGGCAAGTGCAAGATCCTGAGTTCAATCCCCAGTACTACATGCCATGCCAGCCTAGCAACCCTGGACAGGCTATGCTGGCCCTGAAACTGGGCATGGAGGTTCATGCCTATAATGCCAGTGTCAGGAAGGCTGAGACTGGAGGATCACTAGCAGCTGCCTAGTGAGACTCTATATCAGCCAAGGGGAAAAGAGAAAGAAAGAAAGAAAGAGAGAGAGAAAGAAAGAAAGAAAGAAAGAGAGAGAGAGAGAAAGAAAGAAAGAAAGAAAGAAAGAAAGAAAGAAAGAAAGAAAGAAAGAAAGAAAGAAAGAAAAGAAAGAAAGAAAGACATCTATCACTATTTATAGGAAGGTGGGAGTAAGATTTGGGTGGGAGAGCATCAGACTTAGTATCAATGCATGAAGAGTAGGTGTGAAGGCTCCAATTAGCCTTAAGACCCTCATGGACAACAGCAAACCTGCAAGCAGGCAGGGAGCGTGACCTTACTTTCAAGGTCAAATGGACCTCACCAGGAACATTTCATTTTTAGTATCAGGAAGTCTACTGTAAGTATTTGTTGTATGCTAGACACTGTCCTTTGGAACATGAAGACACAATTCAATATTATCCTCCCATAGTTTCTGCCAGATTGTCTAAAGCTTCACAAACCATAAAATAAACTACCAAATGTCAGATAACCAGGAGACATTGAATATACAATTTGAACAAGGAGTTCAAAGCTTATCCTTTTAAATAAAGGTAGAATCACCTCCACTCCTGACACACACACAAAGTTTGGCTTTTCTTCAACATGTGCTAAACATACACATCCCTCCCATACACACACAGCAATTATTTTCTTAAAGGAAAAGAACCTCCTGGATTATTATTTTTAATGTCCTTCTCTGTGTGATTATTCATAGAATTATGTATGGCATTATCAAACCTTGGAAAACCTCTTAGAATTTCTGGTAAATAACATAGCTTGATTCCAAAATGAAATATTAAAACAGAAGTGACTATTCTGAAGCTTTAATCATGCAAAATTACTTTGAAAATTAACTATGGTCTTTCCTTCGCAGGCTGGTTGAAACATAACTTGGAGACCTATAACTGGCTTAAAATGGTTTGTTTGAGATTGAACACCATCCTACCAGAATTTATCCATGGAAATTGGGCTCTAAGCCATGTCACATAGAAATGGCTAAAAGAACTAAGAAAAGAGAAAACTCAAAATAGATATAATGGCTGCCTCAAATATAAAAAATTTACCTTAAAAAGATTGGTTAAATTACACACACACACACACACACACACACACACACACACACACGTGCATGCATACCCCCCACACAACAGAGGCTGCAAATGGCATTGCTCAGTGAAAACTGATAAAAGTAAAAAATGTTCTTAAATTATTATGTATGTTCAGATTGTTTTGTGCATTAAATTATTGATGTTGGATTTTGCTGCTACAGTTTTCTATCACATGCTGACCTGAGAATGAAGTTTGGCACTGGGGATTGGGTCAGATTAATGACAGCCAAGATCTATTAGAGGTGGGAATCTTTGTGGCTGGAAAATTTGCAAGAACCAATAGCCAAACTAGCAGTGGGGACAGGTATGGCTCTGCCCATGGGCTACAAGAGGAGTGAGGGTGTAGGTCCATGGCCAGTGGTCAGGGAAGTTGACTATGCACTGCAGGTGGCAGATCCACAGAGATACAGAGCTTTGGTAGAGCTGAGATGGAGCCAGGAGAGGGTGGGCCAGGGCCACAGGCAGGAAGGTGAGGTTGAGTGGATCCATTTACCTAGAAATATCTCAAGTTCATTCTTCTTTATGGATGAGTAGTACTCTATTGTAAAAGAAATCCTCACATCTTCTTTATCCATTCATCAGTTCATAGGCATTTGTGCCGTTTCCAAGATTTAGCAATTACAGACTGTGCTGCTAGAACATGAGTGCGCATAGATCACTATGGTATAATGCTTAGATTCTTTAGGAAAATATGGAGAAAGGGAACAATTGTGTTGAATGGGTCCTCTAATCCTAATTTTTTTGAGGAATCTCCACACTGATTTCCATAGTGATTGTACCAGTCTACACTCGCAACAGTGAATAAGGATTTCTTTTCTTCACAGCCTTGCCAATTGTTATTGGTCGATTTCTTGATGACAGCCATTCTTTGTGAAGATGGAACCTCAGTGTTGTTTTAATTTGCATATCTCAAATGACCAGTAATGGTGAAGATTTTTCATATACTTATTTGCTGTTTGTATACTTCTCTATCTGAGAAATATCTGTTCATTTCAGTAGCCAACTTTGGACTTAGAGTTGCAGGGTCCGATTTTTTTGAGTTCTTTATGTATTCTAGATAGGAAATTTTTGTCACACAGCTGGCAAAAGTTTTTTCCCACTCTGGGGTTGTCTCTACACTTGGTTTCCTCTTGCTGTGCAAAAGATTTTTAATAAGAAGGGATCTCAGTTGATGCTTTTTGAGACTTCCTGTGAGGCTGGGATTTTGTTCATAAAATCTTTGCCTACACCAGTGTCTTCAAGAGTCCCTCCTATTCAATCTTTCAGAAGATTTAGTGTTTCTGTTTTAATATTTAAATCTTTGATCCATTCTTATTCTAGTTTATTGCATGGTGAAAGACAGGAGTCTAGTTTGAGTCTTCAGCATGTGGGAAGTCAGTTTTTCCAGCACCTTTTATTAAAGAGGCTATCTTTCTTCCAGTGAAGATGTTTGGTTTCTTTGTCAAATAGAAGTTATTTAAGTATGCCCAGGATTATTTCTGCATCTTCTAATCTATTCCATTGGTCCTCTGGGGTTGTTTTGACCAATATTGTTCTGTTTTTATTGCAGTAGCTTTGTAGTATAGTTTCAAGTTAAGAATTGTAATGGCCTCTATCTTGTATTTGTTGACCAGACTTATTTTTGCTATTTTAAGTTTTTTTCTGGTTCCATCTTAATTTTAGGATTGTTTTCTCTATTTCTGTGAGATATACCATAGGAATTTTGATTGGGATTGCATTAAATTTGTATAGCAATTTTGGAAGCATGACCATTTTCACGATACTGGTTCCTCTTACCTAAGAACAAGGGCTATCTTTCAATTTTCTGATATATTCTTTAATCTCTTTTTTTAGGCTACAGTAGTTTTCAATGAAGAGCTATTTTACTGTCTTTGTTAGACTTATTCCTATATATTTCATTTGTTTTGGATACTATTGTAAAAGGTGTGGTTTCTCTAATTTCTACTGCACTTGTTATTCCTGTTTGTCAGTCAGTAGAAATGCTATTGACTTTTGATTGTTGACTTTGTGTCCATAATGCTATTGGATTTGGTTATTAAGTCTAGAAGTCTTTTGGAGTTTTGCAGGTTGACTATGTAGAATGTCATTCTATCCACAAATAATGATTATTTAATATCTTTGCTATATATAATTATTACTTGTAGTTCTTTTCTTGTGCAATTTCTCTGACTAATGCTTCCAGAACTATATTGAATAGGAATGGTCAATAGGAGCTCAGTAGGCTCCTCTCTACAGAAGACATCCTTGTCTTGATCCTGATTTTAGAGTGAAAGTTGTCAGGTTTGGTTCATTTAGTATGATGTTGGCTATTGTTTTTTCCTAGACAGCTTTTATCAGATTGAGATAAAGATAATCTATTCCAATTTTCTGTAAGATTTTTATGATCATTAAGCGTTAGACTTTGTCTTTTTCTGTATCAGTCGAGATAATCATATGGCTTTTGTCCCTGGCTCTGTAATTTTGTGTATTACATTTTTAGACAAACATATGTTGAACAATCCCTGCATCCTTGTTATGAATACTACTTAGTCATGGTGTATGATCTTCTTAATGATTTGCCTTCTGCATACTGTTTGGCAGTATCTTATGAGGAGTTTTGCATCTATTTTTCTTAGGGAGACTAGCATGTAGTTCTCTTTCTTTTGTTGGATCCTTCTCTAGTTTTGGTATCAGGGTAATGCTTGCTTACAGGAATGAGTTTGAGAGTATTACTTCACTCTCAATGTTTCTTTATTTCTTTATTTATTTTTTGGCAGAACCGGGGATGGAACTTAGGCCCTTGCACTTGCCAGGGAAGTACTTATTCCACTGAGCCATCTCCCCGGCTCCCCTAAATGTTATTAAAGAATCAGAGATATCAGAATTAGACCTTCTTTAAGTTTCTTGTAGAATTCGGTAGAGAATTGGTCGATCTGGAATTTTGTTTGTTAGTATGTTTCTAATTACATCTTTAATTTCATTAGTGATATTGGTTTATTTAGAATTTGTATCTTTTGTTTCAGCATTGATAACTCATTAATTTATTCTGATTTTCATCTTACTAGAATACAAATTCTTGACGTATGTATTAATGATCAGGATTTTTGCAGGATGTTGTGATTTTACCTTTTTCATTCTTTTTTTAAAAATGTATTTAGTACAGGGTCTACAGGGTATAACTACACAGATAAGACTTATAGAGGTCCTCCTGTTGTCAGCCTGCCAAACACTGAGATTACAGGGGTTGGAGCTGGCACAGCATGCCAGGGATTGAACCCCAGTCCCTGAACCTGCCTAAGCAGGTGCTTTAATCTGCTGAGCTATTTGCCTGGCCCTTCACTGTTTTCAGTCTTAATTTCATAGATTTGAATCTTTTCTTTCTTTTTTAAATAAAATTAGCTAAGGACTTGTTAATTTTATTTAATGTTTGAAAGATACAATCCTTAAATTCATTGATTCTTTGCTTTCTTTTCTTAGTCTACATTGCATTACTTTCTGTTCTGATCTTTATAATTGCCTCCCTTGAACAATCTTTAGGTGTGGCTCACTCTCTTTTTCTTGGGGTCCAACATCACATTGCTTATTGAATCTCACTTTGTTTTTCTGATATGGTAATTCACCCCTATAAATATCCCTCATAGGACTGTTTTCATTGTTTTCCATTAGTTCTGGCATATTATATTGCATTATCCTTTAATTGGAGAAACTGTCTAATTTCTTCTTTAATTTCCTTTGTGACCCACTGGTTATGTCAGGAGGGTGCTATTCTATCTCCATGTATTTATGAAGTTTTTGTAGTTTCTTTTTACATTACTTTCAGTTTTATTGCACTATGGTTTGATAATATGCATAGGATAGTTTCAATTCCTTAGCATTCACTTAAGTATGTTGTATGCGCTAATAAATCATCTATTTTGGAGAATGCCCAGTGTACAGTTGAGAGGACTGTGTATTCTGATGTTGTGGAGTGAAACGTTCTGTAGGCATCTACATAGTGAGAAAAAAAAGAAAAGCAAAACCTAAGTATATTCATTCAAAAGTTTAGTTTCTTTTTTAATATTTCCTTATGAATATTTTGTCTAATCGATGGCCTATTTGTGACAGTTTGGTGCTAAGATCCCCTATTGCAATGGTATAATGCTCATTTGAATTTTCGTGATTGTTAATATTTGTTTTACATAATTAGATACAGTGGTATTTGGTACATATATACTTACAATTTTTAAAAAATCTCTTCTTCATGGATTGTTACATTTTCATTGTTTTGGCTTGAAATCTACTTTGTCTGCAAATAGAATAGCTACCCCTGCCTTTTTCCCGGTTTCTATCACATGGAGTATTGTTTTCTATTCTTTGACTTTCAGTCTAAGAACTTCTTTTTGAATTAAATGTGTTTCTTGTTTTCATATTGTTAGATTTGGCTTCTTTGTCCATTTTGCCAATTTGTTTCTTTTGATTGATAAGCTGAGGCATTGATGGTTATGACATCCTTGTCTTGTTATTTTCTTGTTGTTGTTTTCTCCTTTCCCCCTCCATTTATCTCCTTGCCTTGCCAATGGATTCTTTCTGTTGGGGTTTATGGAATTGTAATTATTATTGTCTCTTTCTAGAATATCCTCAGAACATTGTGGAGTGCTGGTTTGGTGTTCATCAATTTACTCAAATGTTCTGTCATGTAAGTATCTTATTTCTCCATCACTTTGAAAGATAGTTTTGCAGGGTACAACAAAATTGGATTTTTGTCTTTTTTTTTTTTTTTTTTTTTTTTTTTTTGGAGAGAGGTACTGGGGATTGAACTCAGGCCCTTGTGCTTGCCTGGCAAGTGGTTATTCTACTGAGCTGTCTCCCTGGCCTCACTTGACAGTTTGTATTGAGAATTCTGTTGTAATTCTGATGGCCTTCATTTATAAGTGATATTTTTCTGTCCTCTAATAGCTTGACCATAAAAATAGAGAAACAAAAGAAGAGCAAGAGGTTAGAAGTAAGGCTGGAGGATAGAGGATTATGCAAACTTTGGGAAGCTGTTGAAGAAGACATGAGGGAAAGGGATTGGAAAAAATAAGAAGGGGAACAAAATGACAGCAACTAGAAACCATGCTCACATAAAAATGAACAAACAAGAAAGAACAAAACAAAGAAGAAAATAGAGACAATGTCTACTTCCAGATGTGTCTCTGTGGTCACTGGTAGACAATGTGAGCTGAGAGAGTTCAGATTTGGTTGATTAATGCCAGAAATCCAGCTCTAGCTTTTTGGCAGGGTGATAGATGATGCCAGTGAGCCTGCACCTTTGGTTCCACTGAAATTTAGGCTGGTTTTTGGCTGTGAGGCTGGTACCAGACTTTTTTTTTATCAGCTGCAGCAGTCCTTCCTGCTCAAACTCAGCTCCTTGATCCTGTCCCTTGGAGCTGCTGGATGGCACTCACAGCTGTCCTGAGTTCTCAGCTCAGTAGGCTCCTCTCTAGGACAGCTACCGGACAACTGCCCTCTCTTGGGAGTCACCACTGCAAGTAGAACAACCACGGCCATCTGCCATGTGCATCACTCTGTGCAATTGTTCTGTGTGTTTCTGCATAGGTACTTCCGGGGTCACCATTTATCTGCTGGTTCAAGCTGTCCCTCGCATGCATGTCCCTGCCATGCAGTGGGTCTGGATTCAGGCAGAAAGCACTGCGAGCCAACTCTTTATTCTTTGTTGAAATTTCTCTCTTTGTTCTCCCATGGGCCTCAGTTCTAACTTCATATCCTTTCATTGTTCTAGAGACTCACTTCCCTCCTTCTTTACCACTCTGCTGTCTTGCAGAAGTTGAAATTTTTTGTTTGCTTGTTTGATCCTGGGGATTGAGCTAAGAACCTTGCACTTGCCAGACCGGCACTTAAGCTGCTGAGCTATCTCACCAAGAAATACCTTTTAATCATCTAGGCATTTGCCAATTTCACATGTCAAAAAGATATTTTAGTTAATGTGCATTTCTTCATGCTTTTGATGCTGAATCTTTTCTCCATTACTCTACTGGTCATTTATATTTTGTTAACTGTTTTATTTCCTCAGATTTTCCTAGTGAAGCACCTTTTTCCCACCCTTTTAATTTATTATTAAATTAACTTAATTTTCTTTAATTGTATGTTTCCCTTTGTTTGATGGGAAGGTCATTCATTTGGTTTTGAATATTTTCAATCATTATTTCCAAGTGTTTAGCAATACAGTTGATTGAAAGTCTAAAGACCATCAATACCTCTGAAAAACAAAAAGGGATTAAGATGTTTGAAATTCCATTACACTCATTCACTGCCCATTGCATTCTTGTTTTGTATTGAAGCCCACAAGGATTGAATTCACATTAAGTTTATTTTACTGCCATCTTTTCTATAGCCATTTCAGGAAAATTGATCCATTTTTCCCCTCACTGTTAGAGATCATCTGTGACAAATTGTCTTTGGTCTTATTAGAAAATGTCTTTATTTTGTTTTCGCTCTTGAAAGATATTTTATAAGGGACAGAATTTCAGTTCATGGTTCCTTTTTCTCCATGCTGTGAAATTGGATCCTGGTATCTGCTGACTTCTGCCCACAGCATCCTCACCGGCTGCAAAATGGCTTCCTGCTTGCTGTGCCCTTCGGATCATCACTGGCATGGAGAGGAGTAGTGTTCTAGTCCCTAGGGCTTTGCAGTGGCCTCTCCTCTGAGGGCTCCCCTCTTGCCACCTCAGTGTGTGGCCCAGGTGTCACCTTTTCCCATGGATGCTGTGCCAGAGAAGAGCCCTGGACTGCTGTTGAGGGACAGTAGCTGGAGGGTCATCTGCCTCTTCCTTGTAGATTTACTTCTCTTACCTGGCCTTTCTATTTCCTAATCTCAGGATTTGTGTTCTGTTCAAGATCTTATCCAAAATAATGCTTTTAAATTATTTGCTATTCTCTGCCATTCCGCCCTCAGAATTCCTACCTTCACACCTCCGAGCCTGCAGATTTGTCTGAGCCCCAATTTCTCAGCGCTGCCTTCTGGGTGCTTTTCTCAGATCATTCAGGTCCCTGATTCTCTTCTCTGTTGTGCTCACACCAGTAGTGGCAGCCCTATGGCATGTGCACCATCAGCCACACACAGAGCCCTCTCTGTTCATCAGTGAGTCCCGTCACCCCAGCATCACCCCAGTACACCCGCATCAGATAACACCACACACCAGGGTCATGACATGCTTGGGAAGGAGCAGTGCTGCCCGGCCCTGATATCACGAGCCATGACTCACTAGTCAGGACTCCTCTGAGGTTTTGCCTGGTGGGACTGTACTCAGGTTTAATTGCAATGTTGGCACTTTGCCATAAATCAGTGAGTCTGGGTTTGCAGTTTGGGCACTAGATCCCTAAAGGGTTCACCATCACTGCTCTACTCTCCGTTCAACACACTCTTGAATTTTTCATGCCAGTGATTTCATTTTCTACATTTTATTGCTTTTTTATGTATTTTTATTAGAAGTTTCCCTTCCTCTACCTTTCCTCTCTTCCTCTCTCCGTCTTTCTTTCTCATTTTCTGTAGTACTGCAGGTTGAACCCAGGGCCTTTGCACCGAGCTACTTCCTTAGTATGTTCTTTTTTTTTTTTTTTTAACTTTGAGACTAGATCTCAGGAAGTTGCTCAAGCTGACCTTGAACTTGTGACCCTTCTGCTTTATCCTCCCAGAGTGCTGGAATTGCAGGTGTATGCCACCATTTATATATATTACTTTATGCAATTGCACATTGTTGTTCTATTATGGTGAGTTGGAGAATATCTCATCTTTATTTCATTCAGCAACACTTCCTACTATTGCATGACTTTTGTGTATAAACATGACTTTATGACTGTATTGGGTTTTTCTGGAAATCCTTGTAGTATGATTTGTAGAGTCATGCCCAGAATACTTGCCCAATTCCTTCCTTAAGGAGGTCCAGCTCTGTAGAGCCTGGTACCATATGTTGTGTTAGTCCCCAAAATGGACATTGTATGATATATGGAAATGACACAAATCTGAATCGTACAGCCCTGAGTCATAAGCTGAAGCACCAGAACTTTTAGGCAAGTCTTTTTCCATCTGGAGCCTAATCAGACAGAAACAGTTACGTATGATCTTCCTGTGCAGTTGGTAGATTTTGTTTTCTCTACACAGCCTTCCATCCAGGCTATAACCTTTTTAAGATCCTGGTTTTTGGGGGATATAGCTCAGCAGCATAACCACCTGTCTGGTAAGTACAAGGTTCAAGCACAATCCCTGATACCCAATAAGTCAATAAACAAAAAGATCCTGTATTTGTGGGAAGACTTCTCACCTGTCATGCATGTGAACCTTGTTCTCTGTCCCTATCTGGAGGTGACAACCTGAATCCTGCTGAGGTCATGAGCAAATTAACTCAGGCTACACAGACTCAGCCACAAACTTAAATATTTGTGTCTTTTCCCCTCTCTTCAAGCAACTGTAACTTTCCTTTTCTTTAATAAGGTTCAGGTGAAGTGATTTAAAACCCCTTTCACCGTATTCCAAATAATTTTTGGAAGAGGATGTCTTAGGCATTACCATGGAATCAGAAGTCCTTCTCACTTTGTGTCTATCTTAGGATGTAAAGATGTTTAAAAGTACTATTAATTGTGAGCATAACCCAAAGATATACAAGGAATGTGTATCCTTTATCAGTTGTGTACATCCAGGCTCCTACTGAATCTAATTGATCATTGTATTAAAGCTTTAAGTGAAGCATTTTAGATAAATCATTTATTAAGTGTACCATTATTTCAAGTATCTAGGGAATGAAACATATCACTTCTGCATGTAAAATAGTTTGAGTTTATATTATTTCAGAGCATTTTACATGGTACATAGACACTCTTATGAGTCACTATCAGAGTAGTACATAGCATGCATGTAAAAAAGTATTATGGAGGAAACGTTTTTATCCTCATCTTTTCATCTTTAGTTTCATTTCGGTTTATAATTATTTGCTCCTTTCCTTCCGTCTCCTCCGTCCTCCCACCCTTGTTTGACTTGGCATTTCCTGCTGTTTCCTGCATGTCCCGTGTTTGCAACATCATGTCGGCTTAGGCATGTATCTTATAACTGGTATTTGCCCAGATTTTGCTTGCTTTTTAGCCAGTCTGAGATGGATTCAGCCTTATGTCTACTTCTTGTTTAAATGTTAGTCTTTGAAAATATACCATTTGTCATTTATTTTTCTGTAGTTTTCAATGATGATAAAATTTCATCTCTTCACATCATCTCATGTACAGGCTGAACAACCATAATCTGACAATCATCTGACAACCTAAAATGCTCCAAAACCTGAAGCTTTTTGAGACCAACATGATGTTCCAAGTAGAAAATTCCACATGCACCCTCACATAAAGGGCCACAGTCAAAATGCTGGCACACTAAAATTATTGCATAAAATTTCCTCTGGTTATACAGTATAAGACTTACCTACCTAAAATACAAATGAGTTTTATGTTCAGATTTGAATCCCTTCCCTCAAGTATCTTGTTGAATGTATGCAACAATTCCAAAACTCTGATATTCAAAACAGTGCTAGTCACACATATTTCAAATAAGGATACTTCACCTCTGCAATCACTGTTGGACTCAACTTGCTTCCAGTAATCTGATTGATTGGCACATGCCTGAAATCTTCTTTAAACATGAAGCACTTTTGACTTACAGTTTTCATGGTGTTTCTGCCTCCTACCTTCCTCGACTGGTCTTTTGCGGCTGCAAATCTAAATCGTGGTAAATGAAACGCAACTCTGGGAATGTTGTGCTTATCCAAGTAAAATATCAGTGGCTCCTGGAGCCTTAAAGAGTACACTTCTAGCATCAAAGAACACACTTCCAACCTCTTGGCGTGCATTGGCATTCTCCCAGGTAATCCACGGAAGCCTGCTAGTCTTCCTCCCATGCTCCTCTCTGTTCCATTTGTCACCCCCTGATATTCACTCTTCCTGAAATGCCTTTTACCAATTTGGAGAGCACCTTCCACCTGCAATGGTGAAGTGTGCTCAGACACCTAGAATGGACTAAGACGTGCCTAGCGGATTGGCAAAGGACAGATTTGGGTGTGTCCATGGATGACTGAAGGCCAGCAGATGGAGCGGGGAAGACTTGCTCTAGATGTGGAGGCACCAACCAGTAGGTTTGTAGCCTGGATGGAATAAATAGAGAATGAAGGAAATATGGCTTTTTCTGAAATGCTGCAGGCTTCCCCATCACCTTTGCAGATGTGGACCAGTGATTCCCCAGTACGTGCCCAGGCTTTTGCTCTCGGTGTTGCACCCTCTGTCCCTCTTGATTAGCTTTCAGTTTCTTGGGCTGAGCAGCTGGTACATCCTCTGAACCTCTAGTGTGCAGATAGCCTTTGTGGATTCCCCCACCTCAGACTGATAAATCTCCTTGCATAATTATGCACATATTTTCTATTTGATTCTGTTCCTCTAGAGAACATTAACTACTATATCACCCTCCATATCTGTGGATTCTGCATTTGTGGATTCCACCAACCACAAGGGAAAAAAATTTGAACATTCATAAATTTTCTTTTTTTCTTATTATACTCAAACAATATAGCTTTTACATAACATTTGCATTGTATTAGGTGTAATATACATGAGGAAGCATATAGCAGGATGAACATAAGCTATATGCAAATGATATGTCAATATCAATGAGGGACTTGAACATACACTGAGTCTGGTATCTGAGGAGTCATGGAACAAGGTGCTCATAGACACAAAGGGAAGAGTGTGTCAGTGGAGCAGGGCTAAGTTCTGATGCTGTGTGTGCTGAAGCATGGGAAGAACAATTGGCCTGGCTCCTCCCTCCTGGAAGTCAGCAGGGGAGAAAGACCGTGAGATATTGAATCATTTACATGAGGTAAGCTGAGTCTACTACAGGGCCAGGTAATCCCTCGTTTGATCTGATGTCCAGCAAAAACCTTCCAAGAGAGCAGTCACAGGGCTGCGGAAGAGTGGCCACAGTGCTCCCAAGGCCTCTTTCCTAGCCACCCACTGGCTGAGACTGCACGCTACCAGGCTTACTGGTCTCACTTACTCCTGGTCTGGGGGTTGACCGGGAGAGTGTGCACGTCGCTGTCCTTGTGCTCATGCAGTGTGTGCATCTCTGGTTCCTATGCTGTTTAACGAGCACTACAAAAGCAGAGGCAACTTCTTACTAATTTATGTGCTGGGGCTGCTGCATACTGCAAGTGAATGCCGAGAAGGACTTGCTGAATCCCCCTGAATTCCTTACCCTGCTCTCTCTCTCTGCTCATTGCCTGACTTCCAGCCCCAGGGGCACCTATACATTCCTCACCCACTTTGTCTGGCCTGGCTTTCCCTGCTGTCTCTGGGTCCAGACTCATTTCGGATTCTGCTGTCATTTTGTCCCTCAACTTACTCCATAAGGACCCCCATGATCCTTTCGCAGGTGCCCTGTTCACTTTTACCCCTCAAGCAGAACGAAAGGGCAACATTTTCTATTCTGCAAGAGAACAATTAGTGCCTGCTAGGAGGCATCTATGGGAGGTGGTAAGTGCTCTTGATATTGCTGTCTCCAAAGCCTGGCGTGTTAGAAAGTGTCTCAGTTACTTTTCTCTCATTGGTAGGACAAACACCCAACCATCAAAGTGAGGGAAGACAAGGCTCCCAGTTACCGGAGGTTTCAAGACACTGGAGGAGCGGCTGGGACGCTGCAGTGTCCAGGATGACCCTCCCCACATCTCCCAGAAACCACAGGCTGGCCAGTGTAAAGGCTCAAGCCTTTCTGGCTCCGTCCCTCAAGCCATTCGCTGCTCCCCCTGCTGCATCTGTCCTGGGACCTACCTGAGGCTTTGGGGGAGGAGGGGACAACTAGACACAAACCATAACAGAAAGGCTATTTTTAATGTGGGGAATAGAGCAAGAAAGAAATCAAGAAAACAAAAGGAAGAAAGAAAGAAAACAGGCAAGGAAGGAAGTAAAGAAGGAAGAGAGGGATCAAAGAGAGAAGAAGAGAAGAGAAAAAAGAAAGAAAAGAGAGAGAGAGAGAGAGAGAGAGAGAGAGAGAGAGAGAGGGAGAGAGAGAGAGAGAAAGAATGTATATCCTAGTTTGCTTTCCTACTTACATTGGCTTCCAGGAAGCACAGATTTAGGGTCAATGTTCAAACAGAGCATCTATTTTTAGATCATGTTTCTTATAGCATTATGGAATTATGTCCCTCCATTATCTGAGTATATTCTGTTTATTTCTTCAGTTATAAAAAGAAGCACTTAACTTGAAGTGTTTATTTACATATGCAGTCAGTATCAGAAAAATGTAATTACATTAAAAGAAAGATTTAGGATCTAATTATATTTTCGTGTGGGATTATGCCTTACAGTTCTCTAAATTTATTTTAAATTATGGGTTCCTTGCAGCACCTTCAATCATTAATTCAAGAAGTATGTTGATAATAATTTTTTCCTTCCTTCCTCTCCCTCTCATTTTTCTTTCCCATAAAATAAACTGACTTGGTTGACTTATGTGCTTCAGTTCCACTTGCTGAAGCTGGGCTCAGCCACGGAAGATGGGGGCAGGGAAGAGGAGAGGACGGAGGGTTGGGAGGGGGAAGGCTTTCCTTTCTCAGCGCTGTTTCCAATCTCCTCATTTAGTCATCTCCAGTCACGCAATTTCCATTTCATAAGTAAAGAAAGCGGCTGGCACTGGTTAAGTGACTTGCCCCAAATCTTGTTTTTCTGTTTGGGAAGTCCAACAAATGCTCACTATCTCATTATCTGGCTCCATTATCCTTGAAATCTCCTGTTCCTTTTTCTGGTTTTAGATAACAGCCCTGTTATCTGCTTCTAGCAGCACAGGAGTCCTCTGTATCCCCTCCCTCCA
>PVKA01027293.1:0-30706 GCA_004027165.1 Ctenomys sociabilis
GTCTTAAGTGGGTGCTTTTTGGTCAGCAGAGACCTTGTTCAAACTTTGAGTGGACTGAAGGTAGGAGCTGGGGGGAGCTGAGCTCCTACAGGTCGCCTTTCTGCAGGAAGCCTAGCACCAGAGGGGCCTAACAGCTCTCTTGCTGGTGTTTGCTCACTGAAAGAAACTAAACTGGAGCACAGTGAAGGGTTGTGTCCTGTGCACCAACTCTGACTCCGAAGCTCTGTCCTTCAACTTGGGTCAGGCAGAGCTGAACAGCTGTTGTGAACCCCAGGTCCCTTGCTATGTACCACAGCTGCAGGTCCTGATCTCTTAACTCTCTTAACTTCTTGGGTAACCATCTGTGGTTCTGGCAGATTCCACATCTGATTCTAGAAGACCCATCCAGCTGCACTTGGACATCTGTAACACAGTGGTCTTCACCACGACTGCTGTGAATACAGTCCTGAGATTACTGTGATTGACAAACTCATGTGTTAGAAATCCCAAGAGGTAGATGAGTCCTCCTACCTGTAATGGCATCCTCAGTTGTCACCATGGCCTGGCTCCCAGCCCTGTCACATGCTGCTAGTCTACTACATGTCAGCTCCAGTGGCTCCTCTGCTTCCCTATTTCCTCACCCTGGAACTCTGTCTCATTGCATTATTATCTATCACAGAGCTCAGTCTAAGTGCCTGTGGTTGACACAATCTCCTGCAGTGTGTATCTCCAGATCTGCATCTCTAGTCCAGGTATGCCTTCCTTCCAGAATTCAGTCACAGACTGGTACACATCTACCTCCTGGCCGCTCAGAACATTCTAGAATATGGATAGAAGGAATTTCCCATCCTGCCTTCTTACATTTATCTTCATTTCATACTATAACTTCAAGTGTCTCTCAAAGGGTCGAGTGTTCAGAGCTTGGGCCTAAGCCCATGAGTACTGAGAAGTGACAGAACCTTGAGGGGGGGTAGAGTTTCTTAGGGGATGTAGGTCATTGGGAGCATGCTCTTGAAGCAGACACTGGCATCTGAGAGCCCTTTTGGCCACCATAACATGGGCAGCTTCTCTTGTTCCACACTCCCACTAAGATGTCCTCAGGATCAAAAAGGATTCAGCCAAGCAACCATAGACTGAGTGCTTGAAAACGGAGTGAAAGCAAACCATTTCTCTAGTAAGCTGATCTGATTAGGTATGTTTTCACAGGCTAGAGAGCCAACACATATACCCTGTCTTCTCTGTGTTTGCTGACATTCCCACTATCCAATCACTTAGACTGATGACAGCACTCCCCTTCCTGACATATTCCTACACCTCCGATGACCACCACAAGCTCTGCCAAGTTCACTTCCCAAACATCTCCAGATTGTGCGCCCTCTCCTCTGCACCCTCCTTCTTCTGTTCTGCATCGCTATGATCTCTGCTTTCACATCGTACACCCTGACAGGCCCCCATGACTCCAGGGAATCTTTGTCCCAGTTGTTTGGCAGAGGTTACCAAAGGGATGTAAGTGCACAGAAGCCCCTGGTTTGGGAGAGACAAGGGGCGATGCTGCTATGCTGAGCAGCTCCCAGTCTCAGTGACCTGATCCAAAATGCCCATTCCTAGCTCAACTTTGAAGTCTGCATGGGTCAGCAAAGGTGGGGTGAGCTCTGCTCAATGAGACCCTTGGTGACCAAGGTGGAGAGGGCCTTCATCTCAGTGGAGTGTCCATGATGACCATGTCAAGGAGACAAAATCAACAGGATCTACCAGAGACTCACACTGCTGATTGTCATGGAAAATCAGTCTGCATTCTGTGGGGTAGTGGTGTGCATTTTTGCCCTGTGTCCAAGAGCAAGCGAACAACACAATCCCCTGCCACTCATGCCTGGCAGCCCTTTGCTTAGAGCCCTTCACCAACTCCCTGTGGCCTCCAGCTCTGGTCCGCCATCCTCATCACACATGGGAAGACCAAGCATGGTCATAATCCAAACTTCATGACCTACCTCCAGAAAATTCTGATCAGTTGGAGATACAGCTGAGGCATCTGCAGTTGCATTAACGCTTATGCACACAGTGTTGCTGGAAGTCCACCATCCAGACAGACTCTCAGAAACACTGGTGGCGAGGCATGGTGGTGCATACCTACAGTCCCGGCACTCTGGAAGCTAGGGAAGGAGGACCACAAGTCTGAGTTCAGTTCAGGGAGGCCTAATCACAACAAAGTGGAATAAATAAAATAAACAGCAAATGAAGTAGAAGGGCTGGGGAAGTGTCTCACGGGAAGATTCCAGGTTCAGTTCCCACTACTATCAAGAAAAGAAACAAAAATCAATGTAAGTGTTTTTGTTTTGTTTTGTTTCTCAGTGATGAGACTGGATTTAGGACTTTTGCCTGAGCCCTTTTTTATATTCTACTTCGTGTCAGTAGTGGTGAGTGGCTCCTGTCCCAGCTTCCCAGGACGCTGGGATTACAGGCTCACACCACCACACCCAGTCAGGCGTTACTCTTACTGAAGCACCAAGTGTGCCTCATGGCTGGCTCAGCTCCCCCAGAAGGGCATCTCCACTCACCCATCTTGTAGCCACTTTGCCTTCCCAGCAGCCCACTTAGGCTCTAAGTTTCATCCATGGCCCTGTCGCTGTGGGCCAGCTGGCTCCTGCCTGGCCCTCTTCCTTGTGTTTGGTCTGGTCAGATCCAAGTGGCCTAGGACTTAGGTCTGTGGGGGCTGAAGGCAGAAGCTCAGCTAGCTGTTGCTAGCTCTCTATTTTCTTAAATCTCATACGTGCATGTGGCCCCAACTGGTAAACCTTGTGCAGGGCTGGGCCTGGCCTGAGGTGTGACTGCCAGCTGCAAAGAAAATCTCCACTGGATGCTGCAGGAATAATGGAGTTTCCCAGCTCCCAGTGCAGCGCAGAAAACATGCAGCACAGTACTGCCCAGGTCAGGGGCACCGAGCTAGCCACCCTCTGGGCCTCTGTAGCTCTGATTTCTAGGGAATCTGTTCTGTACTCTTCTGCCTCTCTTCACCCCCAGAGAGGCAGGAAACACTTGACTTAGAAAGTGGAGCTGGGACCCAGCCCCAGGAGCCTCATGCACAGCTTGTGATCCTGTGTGAACCCATGCACCTTGAGCTCAAAGAGGTCTCTGTGTGGCTTCTGGCAGCCCAGCAGAGCATCTGCTTTGAACCCAGCCCAAACCGCAGCCCTGTTCTCACCCAGGCCCTGTTCTTCTCCTCTTTGCCTCCAGGCCGAAGCCAGAAATAGCACTTGGTAGAGGAAGGGAGGAAAGCGCGCAAGCTTAGTGCTGTATTTTTGCCCTTCAGACAGTCAAACGAAAAAAGAGTAGAGATTTCTGGGGTTTGCTCCCTGTATAGATTCAACCTGAGAGAAGGCTTTTAGGCTTGACAGATAGGGGCACTCAAGAACATGCTCCTCCCTCACAGTTTTCCTCATGCCTCAGTTTCCCTGCATGTGAGTCTTCACAAGCTATTATGAAAAATGCGGATAGTGCTGCTGCCCATTGCTATCGAATGGAAAGGCACGTTCATAAGAAGCTAACCTTGTGTTCTTATTCATGAGACTTCTTGCTCTTACCTGGAGTCAAAATTACCATGAAAGGGAAATGTTTTGAACTGATGAAGGATTGAAGGAGCTAGCATAGCAGGGCAACTAAAGACCCAGGAAAGAGAACTTCTGTAACTGCTTCAGAAAGTAGTAAGAAGAATGAACTGGGTGCGTGGGAAGCCAGGGGAGGATTTTGAGGAGGGTTAATGGCAGTGTATCTTTGATACTTTTTTAAGTAAAATACATTCTAGTTGTAAATCTCACCTCAGACAAAAATAATAAAGGGGAAGCCATGAGGTTAGGGATGGGATCACAGGTTTAGATTCCTGCATGTGAAGCAAGCGCCCAATGTAGAGTAACGTGTAATTGGAGACCTCAGCAGTCTAAAATTGCCCACTGCCTCTGACCAAGGTGTCTTCACTCCAAGCCACCCAATCTACTTTCTTTGCAGAGTTCTGGGCTTCTGCTCAACAGCACTCAGATCTTCTCTTGGCTCTTGGTGCTTCCCAAGGCACCGATCCTTTCACAGTGCAATTCTGACAATTCATCCTGTTTATAGCTTGTGACAACAGATGGGGAGCCAAAGGGATGCCTAAGGTGCTTCAGAACCAGGTGTGCAGGAGCCTAGGGACCCAGGCCTTGGGCCCATGGGGCTGCAGAGGCACCCTGCTGGAAGCCCTCAAAAGCTGTGTGGTCACCAGGTGACAAGAGAGGGGGCTTTGTCACCACTCTCCCAAGGAAAATTTTCTGATGTGGCTATATAATTTTCTAATATTTAAAGTTAAGTCATCTATGACCCAGAGATGCTCAGTACCTAGGGGATATTAAGCGCTCACTCTACTGATTTTTGAAAACTAGGGGGACCTTTTAGCTTCAACAAGAAGATACAAAAGAAAAAATACCACAGCACTCTTTCCTCGATCCATTTTTCCTTTTGTTAGCAAAGCAATAACTCAAAACACCTAATTTGTGTTTGAAAAAGCAAACTTAAATACCCTTAACATATCTTAAAAGACTTATGAAAACTATATCACTATTTACAAGGAAGACATTAATTTCTAAATATTTCAAAATGCTGGAAAATCAGCAATGACAATGACCCACAAGGAATGTCCTGTTTGATTAAAAAAATATAGCTGGCTCTGACCAGCTCTTTCATTGCTACGTGCTTCTGTGTGTGTGTGTGTGTGTGTGTGTGTGTGTGTGTGTGTGTGTGTGTACTACTGGGAATCAAACTTAGGGCCTTTAGCCCATCAGTGCTACATTACTGAGCTATATCCCCAGTCTTCTTAGTTCATTTTTTAAATATATTTAGTATAGGGTCAACAGGGTCTCCCTACACAGATTGGACTTGTAGCAGTCCTCCTGTGTTCAGCCTCCCAAGCGCTGGGATTCCAGGTGCACCACCATGCCCAGTCTCACGCACTGTCTCAGCATGCCCCAGGGGTGGGGCCAGCATTGCAAACTGGGGATCAAACGCTGGGCCTTACACTTTGCATAAGCAGGTGCTTTAGTCCATTGAGCTACCTGGCTGGTCCTCCTCTTAGTTCATTTCTACAAGCTCATGCTGAGCTGACAAGGGGTTTTGGTGTCTGCTGCAGTGTGTTCATTAGAGGAGAACAATTGTAATCAGGTAATGAACACAGCCCTGGTCCCCTTGTAAGCTACTCTGCTTTAGAGAAAACAGATGGGGGCAGCAAACAAATTTAGAATGATAGACCGCTGTTCCAAAAACTTGGCTCAGAGAAGCTTGCACAGATAGCATTTCAAAGAAGCTCTGGATTCTGTCCACTGAAATTGGCCTGGGGGGTCTGCTCTCCTTAGAACAGTCTTTCATTCTGCTGTGAAATCAAGCCCCTAACACTGATATAAGACAACAAGGAAAGCAGTTGTTTCTGTAAGAGCTTGGGATTATTTTCTTTAACAATTTTGAATAGGTTCTTTGAAGGAGGCATTCTCAACAATGGGAAATCCCACAAGTTTTATTTCTGGGGTCACTCAGCCCTGCTGTGTTTACTGAAGATCAGAGAAGCAGATCCTCTGCCCTCATGCAGATTTATGCTCTGGTTAGGGACAACACACACAAATGTGTGCAATCATGCAGTCAGCAGTCAGGGGGTGTGGGCAAAGAAGGCTCAACTGAGCTTCACACAGGGTGCTGGGATACTTAAAGACAAAGATCGGGGCACCTCGGCAAACATCGACTGCTGTTGTAAGGCCCAGAAGGCTTGGGGCCTAGCTCAGCAAAGGGCTTGGGCTTCCTTCCAGAGGTTGCCTGGCAACCATCTGGCCATCACCCCCAAACCCTGGCGTCCTACCCTCTGCCTCTGTTTCACCACTGCACTCCTGATGGGCAGGAACACGCAGACACTGCACCCGTTAGCATGAGCTGCATGTGGAACACCTGCTGCTGCTGGCGCCATTCACACACTGGCCCCAGTACCCCTCACCTCTCCCCTGAATCAGCAGTGATGGCTAAAGCCGTGAACAGGCCCTGCCTGGATTTCCTCCTGTCTCCCCACGGCATGCAATGGATGTCACCCTATGATCTTCACCCTCCCATGGTGTCCAGGTGGCATCTCCAAGGACATCAGGGCAAACCCACTGCCCTCCACATGGCCTCCCAAACCGGTGCTGGCCCCTCCACTGACAGGACTCGAATCTCAGAGCTTACTTTTCTCTCTGCAACTCTGGCTTCCATCCTGCTCTTTCTACCTGAACCTTGAAGCCCAGACATTCAAGTGCTTCAGATCTCAGCTGGTGACCCTTCATGGACGAGGATTCCCATGACCATTCTGCTTTGCTTTCGTTCCATGTACTCATGCCACTCAGCCATGTTGTTTCTTCATGAACATGGAACTTTCATTCTTTTTTATGCACACATTTGCTGCACACCATGACTACAGGCCTCGTGTGGAGTTGGTGTGTGAGCACAACACATCTCAGGCCTTTGTATTCCCCCTTTCCCGCTCCTCCCTCTCCACTCCCACCGCCTCTTGATCCCCTGCCCTTTGAAACTGATCTGCCCACCTACTTCCTACTATCTGTCTATGCCCACAGAATTTCATTTAGAAAAATGACTCTAATACAATATAAGATGACATTTTTATATAGAAAACAGCTAATGTAGAGATGGACATGAAGCCTTCCCGTGACTGTTTTCAACACTCAAGCACATATATTACTCACAGAACTCAGAGCTTTTATGCAAATTTTGCATCTTATTCAAAGTAGTAAAAATTTGGAAGTTTCCCACTGGTGGCGGGCAGTCAGGAGACTTGCGACATGGCTCCCCTTGGCTCTAGGTTCATAGCATCTTAAGATGCTCCTCACTCAGCTCAAGGTCTTTCTTTTTGTTTATTTGGCTGGCTCAGGCTGCCTTAAGGGCAGGTCTGCTAAAGCATGGGGAGCTGGGGATGGAACTGTGGTCCTTTGCACCAGAATGGATTTGCCTCAGCAGGTGCTTAAACAACTGAGATAACCCACCGGCCCTACATGATCCTTCTCCTCAGCCCCTGTGTATGCTCTGAGACTCAGTCCCACCTACTCTATCTGATCCCTGGGTAGCTCCAGAGCTGGCTGGTCTTGTAGCCACCCACTGATATGTCATGCATTTAAGGAAAAAAGAACATACATTGCTGACAAAAAATAATTCTCTGTTGTTTATGAATAAAAGTCTTGACTTTGATGAGCAGCATGTGGGGAAAAGATCAGCACTACTTTAAAATATATGTTGCACGATGTAGAGGTCCACCCCAGTGGGGGTGTTGGCAGCTGCCTCCTCTGCTTCCGGGATGCACCAGGAGCACAGAACTCCACTGTGTGCCTAGAATCCACACCAACCTGCCTAGTTTTTCCCAATGCAAAAGGCTTGCTGCCAAAAATAGCAATGAAAGGAAACATAAAACTTTGCATTCTACCTTACATAACTGTAAATCACACTGTACCAGGAGGAATTCTCATTAAGTTTTGCTTCCTGACAGAAACAACAAGTCCTATTTTGCTGTTTAAATAAAGGTCCTGCGGTGCACGGGTGTGTGGGGAGCCTGAGTGCGCTACATCATTCAAGTAGAAGTTTCTTCACAGCCAGGTCACAGAGGAAGCCCAGAAGGTTTGTTCACCTTTATTTCATTCGGGTCCTTCAGAAATTTCCTCTTTGGGTTAATTGATGGAATCGCTATTCCATTTACCAATCTGCGTGCTTGTTCTCCAGCAATGTTCTGACTTTGCAGTACAATATGTAAAGCAAGGCCTCCCTTTGTAGTTATTGTTTGCTCGGAAGTTTGAAAAATTATTTTCTTTTCTTAAAATTTTACCACTTTTGGGCTGCAGAGATAGTTTGGTGGTCTAAGCACCCGCCTGGCAAGGAGCTGGATTAGATCCCCAGTACCTCATGCTGTACCAGTCCTGAATCAGGTTTGGTGGTGCGTTCTTGTAATCCCAGCTCTTCTTGGGAGGCTGTAAACAGGTATCTCACTATGAATCCAATCTAGTAGTGAGACCCTGAATACCCTGTAGACCCTTCCCTAAAATACAAGAAACAAATGAAAAAAAGCCCTTTCTTTTTCTTCCTTTCTCTTAATAAAATTACATTTGTCTTCCTGTAAGTGCTAAAACATCCCATTCACCCTATTCTCCCATCAGCTCACCAGTTAATGTTACTTAAACATGGCTTCCTTCTATAAAACTTAAAACTTTATTTTTCTTTAGCCAGTGACATGAATTTCTATTTGGAGGAAAACATTTCTAGCATCTGACTGCATAATATTTAACATTGATTTCCAGGCAGATTTTATTTGACGTAGAAGACAAAAATGTATTAACACATGTTCAGGGATCCTCTGGGAGGACTCTTCAAATAAGCCCACAAGTCAGTGAGAGAGAAGAGTGCCATGGCTGATCTGCTAAGTTTTGCATCAAACGTTGTTAAAATGCCATTGCACAGAAGGACAGATGACAGTCTCATTACACGTGTATGCAGTGCACACTAAAAACAAAGCAAGGAGGCGTGGCCCGGGGAGAGTGCTTGCCAATACAAGCACCTGCTTTAATTTCTCAGCACGACACACAGTAAAGAGTGGGGAGAAGGAAGAGGAGGAGGAGAGGAGGGGACAAGGAAAAGGGGAGCCAAAAACCCAAAAGATAGACCTTGTAGATGAAAGGATTTTAAAAACTTCTTCAGAAACAAGGGAATGTGACAATCTAGAAAACACGCAAGCCATGGCTGTTCTTGTCCCTTTTCCCCTTCTTCCCCCAGGATAATTGGAACAGATTAAATTGAAACACCACCAGGGAGGAGGTTCTGGTACTGTGAAGTAGGCAGCTAGAGGTGTGAGATCGAGTTTAGAAGTTTCCATGCTGAACTAAAAAGTCTAATTTGACTTATTCCCTGGGGAGTTACCTGTTCTGGAGGAGTCAGAGTGTAGGGTCCCATCCCACACCGCCCAGCTGTCCTGTGTGTGTGTACAGGCATCCCCTCTTATTGCAATGGATATGTGGGCATTCTTTTTTAAACATTTTTGTAGAATTTATGATAAAATGATAGTAATCTATAAAAACTGCAAGAGTATCCTAGCATGAGTGGTAAATTACAAAGAAGTTTCATTGTATAAGAAACCAATAAATAAATAAATAAACAGGAAAATAAGGAGGCTTTGTCTCAGTGACTTGGATGTATCAACTCACATTTTACTTAACATAAATCTATATCTCAGATAGCTGAGCTATCCATACTGCTGATTTCTATTAGTTCACTGTAAAGATAGGTTTGTATTTACACTGACCATTTTTCTTGCCTATATTTTGTAATCTGAGCACCTACTTTGAAGATAACAACAAACTGTGTACTAACCATTGTTGCTCTCCTACTATCTTGTTTTGAAATTTTGTGTCATTGTTTTCAGTGCTTTTTCTTTTTAAAATTAAAAAAAAAAATCCAGTGTGCTACTTTGAAAGGTCAGAAACTGCCTGAAGTTCAAATGTTGGGCTCCTCTTCTAGTGCTACTGCTGCTCATGGGAGCTACTATTCTTTTATTTGGAGACCTGGGGGTGGGACTCAGGGCCTTGTGTGTGGACAGCAAGGGCTCAGCCACCCAGCCACACCCCTCTCCCACAGGAGCAAGTACTAATGACAAAATGTAATGATTTCAAAATCAGTCACCATGATAAATTAGCAGTTATAATGAAACCACAACAGAATGGAATTGAGCTTAAAATATATATAAAAAAATCTCAAATACAAACGACTACTTTCTTTATCATGTTGAATGTTATTTATTTTTTGGCTGCTAAAACATGAAAAAATAGATAATATAGAAACAAGGAAATTCTCACTAAACTGAAATAAATTAATGACTAGTTTTTAATACCCATCACATGAGGAATGGTTGAAAAAGATGTGGTATTTTTATACAATAGAATATTACTTAGTTGTAAAGAATGATAATCTTGAAGCCTTCATATTTAAGTGGATGTCATTTGAAGACATATTTATAAGCAAAATAAACCAGACCCACAAGTGCAAATATCGTATAGTCTCCCTAGTACAACTCAAAAGAAGAACTGCAAATAGAAATGTATAACACAATTAAAAGGAAAGAGAGAACTTGAGGATTGGACAATGAAGAGAGGGCAAGGAGAAATGCTGAGAAACATGACAGAGGCAAGACCATTCACTTATACACACTAGATGGGTAAGACAATGATCCTGAGAAACATAAGGAGATTTGTGAAATTAGCAGTTAAGCGGTAGGATTCTCACCCCGACTAACTACATATGCTGATACCTGTGAACCAAGCAACTGCACTGAATTTAACAAAGCGTAATAGAAGGGTCACACTCCAAATGCCTGCCATTCTGGTCTTCTAAATATGTACTTCTTGTTATGACATACCACTTACTACTATACTGCCCTTTTTCAAAGGGTAGTAAATGAAAAATAAGACTAAAAATGTCACAACACAGTCCTGCTACAATGCTACTATGCTTTATATGGATGGATTTCTAAATATCTATGTAAATATATGTAAGTGTTTCCTATTTTTAATTTTTTTTCCTTCTTTATATTCTGTATGGACTTAGAGTTTAGTATCTCAATACTTGATGGAAAATACATGTTTCATGTTATGCCTATGATGTCTGATATTTAGACTAATAGTGTGGGTAAACTGAACTGCATATGTTGCAGAGTAATAATAAACTGCTCTTCTGGAGAGTTAACAACCTAAGTTTTCAGATCAAAAATTGGAGAAAAAGAAAGGCTGTAAGGTCAGCCAACATTTTGGCCCTAGCCTTTCAAGGTCATTAAACACTCAGGACATAGGAGAATTTGTAATGTAACATCATGTAACTCAGTAGTGCCTCAAATTCTCTGATTAAGGGATTATGGGACCACAGAAGAATGTGATCGATGATGTATAGTGTGCTTAAGTAGAGTCCCATGGAGAGAAAACATTCTCTCAGGCTTTCACAGAGAGCAAATTGGTCAAGCAGTCACTGTGACTCATCCACAAGGCTGACACTGAGAAGGGATCTGCAAAGTGCAGTACAGGGTTACAGGATAAACCCTGAGGGTAGCTAACTGACATTATCTGATACAAAAGTTATACTTTTTTTGTTATATAGCTCTTGCTTTTACTCAGTCTTAACCATCCAGCAGAAAAGTATAAAAATGGAGGTATATAAAGTAAAATCATATTAATATAATGAGGTGTGAATGGCTCAAGTCAACAACTTCTGTGGATAATCTGCTTCTATTGTGGACTGTTGATTTGTGTTGGATTGTTTTATTAAAAAGTAACCAGTTTTTAAATTTCAAGAAGAAAAATAGTTTTCTCTCTCTCTCTTAAACATAACTACATTTACATTACAGATTCCTGTGGGTTGCCTTTGTCCATACCAGAATGCTTATTCCTTTTGGTATAATTTAAATTACACAATGCCCCCATCAAATAATTTTGTATTTTATTTCACATTTTCTAATGATGCAAAAAGCAGCTGATGCACTCTCAAACTATTTCATTAGCTACACAGAAAAATATTGGTTTCTAAATGAATCATTTATTTTTCCCTCAATCAAAACAAAAATTTTGGTGATTTAAATATTCCCTTGGATAAAGAGAACATAAAGATCTTGAAAAGCCTTACACAATTATAAACGTGCATTTTTTTAAAGGAAGAATTTTAAGAAGGATAGCAAGCATTTAAATATAACCTAGTGCTGCAGCAGGTCTCCAGTTTGTTCATCTGCCAGGAAACGCTCCTATCATTTTCTGAGTGAAATACATGAAATGACAAAACTAAAGATTGCCAGTATCAGTCGATGGTGCCTACAACCCATCGTTTGTTCCGAGTTTAGCCTGCCTAGACCTTCTTACGTCATTCAGCCCTTTCCCTCCATACTTCTTGAAGTACAATGGCTCTCAAATGACTCATTTCCTTTCATCCCATCTCCATCAACTCCTTTTAGTTTTGATTTTTGCTTTGGTAGGTGGAGGCTACATATTTTACTGGCTGTGGGATCTGATGCCCACAGAGTGAGCCACCTGCATCTAGCACTTATACCTGTCTGTGTAGGTAAAGAAAGGGCAGGGAGAAGCCCCAGGACCTGTTGGAGTTAGTAGGGCACATATCCACACAATATTTCATTATGTATGTCTGTCTCCCTTGGATGATTTTAACATATTCAGGAGAGGAAACAGACTTAGGCAGTACTTCCTCCAGGAGTGGGAAGGGTGGGAAGAGCAAGGAGCCCGGGAGAGCTCTGTGTCCTGCGTGCCATCCACGGCAATTCGGGGCAGCCCCCGGGAGCACTATGGGAGCCCATCGCTCATGCACCATCTTCCCAGTGACAGTTACCAGGAAACGCGAAAGAAATGAGGTAGATTTAGGGCCTCCGCAAAATCCTTTTGCTCTTAGGATGGACTTCATTGCTATAAAAATAACTGGACAATTGTGTAGCCCCCTTTCTTTGGTAGGTTACACTGCTTTATTTCTCTCTAGTCTTTTTCCTTGTCTGCACAAATGTAAAAAACAAGCTGGAATCAAAATACATTAGTTACAATATATATTGTTATGTGAGATACATATATATATATATATATATATATATCAACCTTTACCAAAGTCTCTTTTAAAAAATCAGGCAATAATAGCAAAAACCTTTATCAAATAAATGCAGGTGAATCTGGAACTAAGGCAATTTAATGCTATTAGCTTTCTGTAAAGGTCAAGGCAATTGTGTGATTATTGAATGACTACCATTAAGGACTATTAAAATGCTCGCAAATCAGTTAGGTTTACTCACAGCGATCTCCTTTTCATTATTTCATAGTTAACTCCTTGTTTGGAATTTATTTTAAATGTTACATGGTAATAGAAGATGTGCTAGGATTTTTTCCCCCAGTTTTGTGCAAATTCTCAATACCTTTTAATAAATATTGTTTTCCTTCTTCAGCCATTAGTGATGCCTCCTTTGTATCAGTTAATTAGGCCTTATTATCAGCCTCTTTTTTCTTTAGTCTATTTCATGGTTGATCATCTATAAATCTCAGCCCATTTCAAGCTTGTATCTTTTTCTAATGGCTCATGAGCTAAGAATGTTTTCTGCATTTTTACATGAAGAGAGGAGAAAAACACATGAAAACCACAATAAACAAATCAAACAGAACAATATGCTACAACACATAAAGTTACATAAATTTTAATGTTATTTTAAATAAAGTTTTATTGAAATATAGCTTTGCTCATTTGTTTATATCATCTCTCTGGTTGTATTTGTGCACTTGTGCTTAGGATCTACAGAGTCCTAAACCTTTCCTGCCTCTTGTTCGTCATGGTACATGCCACTTACCCACTGATTTGTTTGAAATACTCATGTCTGGCTATGTAGCCAATTGGTTCTCAATCTGTGGGATTCAGAAATCTACCTGTCAGAGCCTCCCACATAGCTGAAGCTACAAGCATGTGCCAACACATCCAACTGTCCACTGACTATTAACCCATAATTGATGATAAATATCTTAGGTTTATTCTTTCAAACAAAATACAGGGTAAAATACAAGTAATTCATTTAATCAAATAAAGTGCAAATGAGTGCATTAATCTCATAAATGGAATTGGCAAAGACTGGTCCTGTGGTACTCACTATTTTTGCCCAATAAGATGGCATGTCCCCATTCACTCAGGCAAGATGGTGGTTTTTATATGTTTTCTATTTTCCTCTTCACTTCTTTCAAATGCTTCCTTTATACATTTACTAAAATAAGGAAAACTTAATGGTTTCTTGTGTGGTTCTAATTATTATCTTTGATCCTCTTGGATGTCTCTAATACATAAAATATCATTTATAAGAAGAGCAATGGAAACTATACTGGTAATAATAAATATCTATTTCCTCTTTAATATTTATAGCTTTTTTCATTTTCTTAACTAATTGCTTCATTTAGTATCACTATAATAATTTTAGTAAGTTGCTTTCCTATCATACAAATTTTAATGGGAGTGTGAGCAAATATGTCAGCTTTAGTCAGCTTGCAGGCTCTTTGCTAGCTCTGGTGGGTTCACAGTTGGTGATCAACTTGTGGTACTCAGCGGAGCTGAACCAGCAAGGTGCTGAGTGCGGGAGGCCCCCCTGAGGGTGGTTGCTGGTGCTGTAGCATAAGAGGCAAAATGGAAAAGAAGAAAGAGCTGGGAGAAACTGTTGGGAAGTGATTAGGATGCGGTTCTTTCTTTTGGAGGAGCTTGTCATGCTGGCTTCCCTGAAGAACTGGTTGTGCCACTGAGAATAGGTCCAGTTCACTCTGAGGGAGCTCTGGTCCTCACTTTGAGCATCACTGCCTGACTCTGGAGGAGAAGATGATGTATGGCTCGGTCTCCCGGAGAAGTTTGTCACCTTGGCTTTCCTGATGGGAACTTGGTTATTCTCATCAGTGGAGGAGGTTGGGGCCTTGCTGTTGCTGAGGATGGCTATGGTATTTCTTAGTGGGAGCTCTGGTTCTTACTTGGAGAACTGCTACGCGGCTCTAGTGCAGGCCCCTCAGCCGGTTAGCATAGATCCTTCATCCCACTGCCACAAAATTTCTGGCTTCCACCCTGGACCTTCGGGCTTTTCCAGTTCAGATCTGTGCAACAGGCCCTCATGAGACACTGTTGGGGGTCTAGGTCTCCAGCTGGACTCATGGGAGGTCTTTTTTATGGGCTCTAGGTTTTCAGCTGGACTCATACCTGATACTGTCATGGGATCCAGATCTTCACCTGAATTCTTTGGTCTTTAGTGTGTGGACATATTTCCTGCATTCTCTTTTTATATGTGCTTCTTTGGGTGACTGTTATAAAACAATCTTAAAATTAAGTGTCCTGTATTACATTGTTTCCTTTTGCCAAATTCCAAGCTACAACCCTAGTTAATCTATCCTCTAAATATTTCTGTGTCCTCTTTAAACCCCTGTATTATTATTATCTTGATCTGCTCAGCCTGTGGCTCTTTCCTTTATCGATCTATAGAAAACCTGTATCATATTTTAAATTGGTTATTGTCATCAGAATATTGATTTAAAAGGAAAGGCGATGGCCATGATGTCACTTGGGTAGTTCTCAGTTAACTCCAATATTCCAGATATTTGGTCACTTTTAAGTGTCAGAGAACTCTAAGACAGAGGACACCCATCCCTAGAAGGTATAGGGAGCTTATTTCCAGTGGAACTCTGGAAGTCCAGGCTGCAGGGCGGGGAAGCTTTCTTTTGCTTTATGTTGTCTTTATACTCTGTATATGTCTCATATTTACAATAAATACCAATGTCTAAATCAAAATAAAGTACAAAAGGACTACAATTTTTCAGTGATAAAAACACTAGTCTGTGTAATTAAGTGTCTTCAAGGCATTGTAGGGAAGAAATCCCATGAGTAGATCAAACGCAAGACAGTCCCTAGAACTGCCTAACAACTACCCAGGAATTCCTGGGACACCACCTTGGAGGAGAGTCAGCAAGCCAAGCAGTAGTTCTTGGGGCAAAGCCTTCCTGGAGCAAGTGATTGCCTGGTTAAATCCCAAGGTATGAGCTGAATTTAGTGATGTGAAGGAGGGCATATGGCATTTGTGCCTGGGTGGACGGGGTTTGGACCCTAACTCCACAGGTCCTTGGGTATTCGATTCAAATGATGTCTTCACCTGTGCTTCAAACTCATCACCTGCAAATCCAAAAACTGCATAATCTCCCTGGCTTGCCTCTGTCTCCTTCCCTCCCTCCCTTCATGTCTTTCTCCTTCCTGCCTATCATTTATCTCTCTCCTCCATTATTCACCAATATCTGTATTTTTTCTGACTTCTAACTCTGAACATGAGTGTGTATTATATAAATTAGTTACACTATATGTATAGCTATCTGCATAGAGAGACAAACAGATATAAAAGGGTATTGATAAAACTATGGACATAGACACAGATATAGCTTCTCCATTTCTACCCATGTATGTCCTCAAGCTTACCTTCAACTGCTTTTACAAAATGGTTTTTCACACAGAGATACCGGATCTTTAGCCATATGTAGATTTACAAAGCGCCTGGCTGCAGGCTTTTGTCTGAGAGTTTCAAATATAGCTTATCATGGACATGTCTGGGTAAACTAAAGACATTCACTTAATTACCTAAACACATCCCTGGAGGAACACGATACTCAAGGTCCCTGTCAGCTGCCTATTTGATCATCCTGTCTCCTATTTCAAACTGAAGCCCTACAGCAAACACGAAGGAATCGAGTTAACAGTGCACTGCCTCTGTAACAGCGTTCAGCATCCATAAATTCAGTTAGCTGCGTCCTCTGTGTAGACATGTACCCATGCTGGGGTGGGCCTGGGAAACAGACAGAGGGACGCTGGATGAGTATGAGAGCGCCGGCTCCAGAGGGCAGGGAGGCAGCAGCCCCAGGCCCTCCAAATGGCTTCTTCTAAAAATTATGACGCTAGCTTGATTTCTCACATCAATCTTTTAGCTTTTTTCTTTTCCTCACCCTCTCCACTGCCTCTGTAGACTTGTCACGGGTGAATCAAAATTTACAATACCAGTTTTCCAGAAAAAAAAGTGAGATGAATAAAGCGAGGGCAGTATTTTCCCTCCCAATGCAGTAAAAAAAAAAAAAAATCACATCTATCAGTCACAATCCTTGGAGAAATATTGGGTGAAGCTGCCGAATTTGGCAAGTTGCTTTCTGTCTGACACATACCCTAGTTCTCTTTCATAACAGACCTACATTTCCTTGCTTCACGCACTGGGCCTGCCCTGATGCTTATTATTCTGCTTACAGTCACCAGAATTCAAGGGGAACAGATATTTTGAAAATTATAAAATGAATAATATTTTTGCTTCACAGCAGCTGGAGTCATAAGATGGAGCGATAAGCAGCACAAAATGGATGCAAGTTTAAATCAGCTCGGTGAGTGCTTTTAAAAGAAGAATGTTTTAAAAAAATTCAATTAAGAACATTTAATCATTGAAATTGCAATGGGAGGAGTTTTAGCTCCTAAGATAATGAATTGTTTCAAATATGCCAGAGAACAAAGAAAACTAAATGCCTGTGGCAGTTTTTAGCCTTTATTTGTTAAAGGTAGATTTCTATCTTCTGGGCCTGTGGGTTTGCTTGTACTCATACTGTGTCCTTAAATGGTGAAGATACATTATTCAGTTACCTGTCAGCTGTCTTTTGCCCCTAACCACAGGGCCTCCTTGACCCTGAGTGACAAATCCATGTCTTTGGGGTTCACCAAGCGTTTAGCTCTGTCATGACAGGTTGGGTTCTGTTAGGTGAAGAGAGACGATACACTGTATTCATTAACACTTCCGTAGAAAGTGGTAAAGTGATAGTCCCAAGAAGACCTTGGCTTTGCCTACTCACTGGGAAAAGTACATGGTTTGCAGCCAATTTGTGTAGCTTCTTGGTGCCTTGAGGCAAAAGTGGACATGCACCACTTTCCAGCGATACACAGCAGGTACAGGGGTTGAGTGACCAGGGCGCACTGGTGCATGCATTTAGCCAGCGCATTGGCTTCGCTTGTCTCCCCCCACCCATGTCCAGGGCCACAAAACTGACTTAACACAGGGGGCACTACTTTGCAAACATGAAAGACAGTGAGTGTGTCCAGGAAGAGCAGGCCAGGGACACTGTGGGGAGTTTCACATTATTTTAATTCTCACAAAACAAAGGAATACATTTGCACATTGCATTATCACTATGGACATTTTATTTAAATTTCTTAACTATATATTAACTATCAATTTCTTCTCAGTATTTGGTTATGAAAATTTCCTATCATCTTAAAAAAAATGAAAAAGTGAACCAAGATTTACTACAAATACTAGTTCCTTTATAATGTATCTGTTCCTCTAATAATTTATCCATTTATCAATTCACATTTTCTTTGTTTTTCAAAGAAACTTGCAGATATCACTTTATTGTATCATGCATAACATTTAGTGGAATTGCATTTTTATGACTGATTTTTTGATGTAAAATTGTGCATGTTGTTACACAGATAAACTTTTTAATATTAAGTCTATAAGATATATAATGGCCTGGGGAGATAGCTCAGTGGCATAAGTTCCAAGCCTGGCAAGCCCAAGATTCTGCATTCAATCCCTGGAAACAGAAAAAATAAAAACTGTAAAGCATGTTTTCATGTAAATATGCAAAAAGAAATAATTACTATGCTCAAGTATGTAAACATATTTGTTGCCTCACATATTTCTTGTAAAAAGTGTTTTTGAGACAACTTTTGTCATATTTCCAGCACACAAGTAATGTGTTTATTTCTCATTATTCTGTACATCAGAACTCTTGAGCCATCCATTAATTTTGGTCAAATTCATTCATCTGAAAACAAGCCGCTACAAAACGATTACATTTTATTGGAAAAAACCCACCCAATTCCCAGGAATCCTCCCATCTGTCTTTCCTAAATCAGAATAATGTTCTGATTTTATTCATCATGCATCTTACTCTCTCATAAAACAAATCCCATAGTACTCTTCCCATGAGTTTCTTTTACTTAATCTTTCTGTGACGCAGAACATAAGTAAATATGTGGTAGCATATTTCTATTCCTTTTTATTGCTCAATATTCCACTGAATTAATGCTTCACAGCTTGCCTCACCATTCTCCTGTTGCTAGTTTTTTAAATCTATTTTGCATCAGGCTGCAATGAATGTTTGTGTAAAGGTTTATGGGGGTGAGATGCTTTCGCTTCTCTTGAGTACAAACCTAGAAGTAAATTGTTGATTCAGAGCAGGTGTGGGTAGGTTTGGAAGTTGCCAGATCTTTTTCTAAACTAGTTATATCATTCTGGACACTGACCCAAATAGGTGCATTATGTGACAACCTTGACAATAAATGGTATTGCTCTTTTATTTAAGCCTATCTCTTATGTAGCTACTGTTATAGAATTGTGGCTTTAATTTACGTGTCCCTCTTAGCTGGTGGAGCCCATTTCATGAATTCGATTGATATTTCTATCATTCTTTGTAAAATGTATATTCAATTCTTTTGTCCCCTTTTGAATAGAGTTTTTTCTCTTCATATCATTAGGTTGTAGGGATGGTGTTTTGAGCAAAGTCCTTGGTCAAACATATATTTTGTAGATATTGTTCCCTGTCTAGACCTTACCCATTCATGGCCTTAATAGAGTTCTTTAAAGAGAAAGAGTTGTTCTTTTAAGGTTATTATTTTCTGTCCTGTGTAAGAAATGCATCATGTACTTTAGCTCTAAGGAATGAAAATGTTCTTTTGTTTTTCACATAACAGCTTTGTATTTTTAGCTTTTACATCTGGCTATAATTAGATGATTGATCTGGATTTCATTCCTGTATATGGTGCTAGGTATATATGATGGTGTTTTCTCTCTTTTTGGCAAGTATATGTGACTTTCTGTTATTCTTAAGACATGCTGGCATGTTTGTCTCAAATCAAGTGACTGTTAGCTGGGTCTGCTTATGGACACCTGTGTTAGGCAGATTTCCATTATTATAACTAAATACCTGGATTGGGCTACTTATAAACTGAAGAAAGTTTTGGGCTCACAAATTAAGAAGTTCAAGGTCAAGGTCAGACAGCATTTCCATTTGGGCCTGGAGGGAAGGTAGCAGCAGGTATAGCACGGGTGGCACACCATGAGCCTGCAGCACAGAGAAGACTGGCAGAGCCTGACATCTCTCTTGGGGCCACACCCTCAATCACATGAGCACCTCCTAGAGGCTCTAGGTCCCCAGAGCTCACAGCACCGCCCCACAGCGGCAGCTGGGCCACAGCTGGGACACAGAGCTCTCTGCAGGGCACTAGCATTCCTTCTAATGCCCTTGTGTATGAGCCAATACTTAGGCCGGCACGACCTTGTCTAGATCATTGAAGCTAAGCAAGGCAGATGCTTTAACGTGGCTCACCTTTTGCAAGATTAAGCTAAGCACTGAGTATTTTACTCTACATTTTATAATCAGTTTATACGCTTCTGCAAAAACCCCATTGGTTTTCAAATGACTAAATGCATACAATAATCTTGAGATATTTTCTATTTTAATAATTTTGCAACTTACTTAAATAAATAATATTGTGTAAAATATATTAATATTTACTTTCCTCTTTTAAAAAATGTCTTTCAGCCTGGATTTTTTTTTTTTTTTTTTTTTTTTTTTTTTTTCTTTTCGCAGGGTTTTGCTACTGAGCTCAAACTCATAGGGCTCCTCCTGTTTTAAGCCTCTCCAGTGCTGGGATTACATACATGTCCCACCACACCTGGACTTGATGGCCAGCTCAGTGCATCTGAGGGTGGAGCCAGCATAGCATGTGGGCGCAGGGTTCCATCCTGCCCTAAGTAAGCACTTAGTCCCACTGAGCTATCTCACTGGCCCTTGGAAAGGTGTTGAATACCTGAAATTTCAGCATCTCAAGGGGCTGAAGCAGCAGAATAGTAATGTCAAGGCCAGCACAGTCAAAATAGAAAGACACCCCCATCTCACAAATATAAATACATAAAAATTAAAAAAAAAGAAAATCACCTTCCAGCACTATGTTAAATGTAAAGCTCTAACCTGCCTATTCATAAATATATTATTAAATCCTTTATGGCTTTTAGATAATTTTTTTTTTTTTTTTTGGTGGAACCAGGGAATTGAACTTAGGCCCTTGAGCTTGCCAGGGAAGTGCTTATTCCACTGAGCCATCTCCTTGGCCTCCCACTGAGCCATCTCTTCAGCCCCAATAAATTTGTGAAGATGTAAAATATCTTTATTATCCGTTTTCTAATTTGTTCTCTATTATATAAAAATATAAGTGATTTTGTCCACTGACCTTGAATCCTTCAAAATTAGTCTACTCACGTTTGTTTTACTAGTTCTTTAATTGGTCCCTTCAGAGATTTTATGTAGATAATTTGTCCTTGAAAAAGAGACAAGTCTACTTCTTCTTTTCTGTTTCATGTCATTTATTTTTTTCTCTCCTTATTTGAATGGTATGCATTGTAATAAAATATTGAATAGAAGTGTCCAATTTTAGTGTAGGCTGCAGTGTTTAATATGTGACAAATGAATAAAGTGTTAGTTGTATCATTCTGAAATGTATCTTTATTGGCTTGAAATTGTTCCTTTCTCTTCTAAATCGCTAAGGATTTGGGTATCGAATTTTGCCAAATATTTCTTCCACTTACTGTTCCTTTATTTTCTAAATGCAGTGAACTGATTAATTTTCAAATAAGAAAATAATCTTGCATTCTTTGGGAAAACCCAGCCATGGCAAATAAAAATTCTGTTTTGAATATGTTGCTTCATTTGATTTGCTAATGCTTTTTGTTAAAGATTTTATCGTTTATATTTATTTGGGATGGGGTCAATCATTTTCTTTCTAATATCTTCATTAAGACTGCTATCTGAAGGCCAGAGGGCTGGCAAGATACTTCAACAGACTAAAGTGATTACGTAGGCAAGTTCAGGAAAAGGCAGGGATTGCACTTAGATCCCCAGCACTACATGCCGTGCCCTCCCCACCCCAGGGCAGGTGGACCTGGTCAGAGTCCAGGTGTAGTAGCGCGTGCCTATAATCCCAGCGCTGGGGAGGCAGAAAGCAGGAAGATCACCATGAGTGTGAGCTGTGTAGTGAGATCCCATAACAATCAAATACATTAAATAAATAAATAAATAAATAAATAAAAAAGACAGCTATCTGGGTTGTGCTCGCATTGCAAAATAAAGAGAGAAATGTTCTCTTCTAGTTTCTCTTTTTGGACTTTCAAAAAGGAGAAAGAAAGAAAGAAAGAAAGAAAGAAAGAAAGAAAGAAAGAAAGAAAGAAAGAAAGAAAGAAAGAAGGAAGGAAGGAAGGAAGGAAGGAAGGAAGGAAGGAAGGAAGGAAGGAAGGAAGGAAGGGCCAGGATCAGTGTTATTGTGTCTTCCAAGTATCACTGATTCATTTTAAGCAAACTTGTATCTCTCTTTCTAAAATTCCATCAGCTCTATTTCAGGAATTTGAAGCACATACATAGTCATGACTGCTGCACGTGTGTTCTGGATACAAGCACGCTCTGATGGTGGTGTCTGGTGGTTCTCAGGGCCTTGTAATTAGCTACGATAAGCATGAACAGAGCCAGTCAACCTTGCAGTGTTGTTTATTCAGAGTAACTTTCGCAACTTTTGTCTTTCACCTGCACGCCCTTGTATTTTAAGTGTCTCTCTTATAGATGGCCTGGGTCTACTTGCTACTTACTCTGCTAACAGTAGCTTCTTCACCAGTGTATTAAGTCAGTGACACGATCATGAACACAGCTGGATTTATGGCTGACACTGTACTCACTATGTCACACTTGTTTAATGTGCTTCTGTTCTCCGTTCCCTGCTTTCTGTTTGGGCCAGCAAATTTGCTTGGAATTCCGTTGCAATGCATTTAATGTGCAGTTACCTGTGCCTCAGCACCACCGCTCCAGTGATTGCCATGTTGCTGCAGTGACTGTAGGATACATTCGCGACTTTGCGAGTTCATTTAGAAGTAGTATTGCGCCACCTAATATAACAGGAGCACCTCAAAGGAGCACCTGTGTATTCAAACGCTAACTCCTACCAACTATGTACTATATATGAACTATGGAACCTGTCATGTTGTTGTAATCAGGTTTTACAGGGGAATAGATTTAACACATGGCACATCATTTATCATATTATTTTATAACAGTCACCCAGAGAGTCAAATGCAGCAGAGTATAGGAGATCTGGGCATACATTAGAGACGCAAAGAATCCAGTTGAGTTCAATGGCAATGACTTCTGCAAGTCCGTCTGGCAGCTTAGAGCCCATGAAAATATGTCATGCAAGTTCATATCCAGCATCTGCACTTGGAAGGCCTGAAGGTTAGTGGTGGAAGCTAGAAAGCCTGCCGCAGCAGGCTTAAGTATCTGCACTGGAGCCAGGAAGTGATGCTCACGATAGGGACCAGAGCGCCCCAGAAATGAACCTTAGCCACCTCCAGTTCAGTTGGGCATTGCAAGTTTATCAATAATCAATCCACTACAATCAACCCCCACTCCACTCAACTTGATAACCAGACACAGTTCCTTAAACCATCATCTCCAGCGGCTCATCTATTAAAAGTTAGCATGTGTTGATCCATTCAGATTTACATTAATATAAGAAATATATACCTGCACTTCTTCTTGCACTAATTTTCACACAAAAGGCATGTATTCATGCTCAAAATTCAAGGTTAAAACCATAATGCTTTGACTAAATAACCTGATTACAAACATGCATCTAAACACTACATTAAAATTATATTAAGAGAGCTACTACAATCACAATCTTTGCTCCCCATTAACTTTTAACAACAGGGAATGGCAACACTAAAAATATGGAACTCCTGCATTTCAAATGCATTCTTTCCTTCTGGTGAAGAAGGCCTTAGATCATTTCTAAGATTGTTCTGTTCTCCTCTTTCTTCCATATAGTCCATAGCTGCACTTGTGCCTTCCCTCTGGCCAAATGCTTGAAATCACCCTGTGACCATGTTGCTCTTAATTTTGAACTTAGGTCCAGCCAAAATCTCTCAACAATAACCGTGCCACCCATCCCAACAGTGGAAAGCACTGAGATAATTCTTTCACTCAGGCAACATCTCTAATGCAAGTAAAATGCAGATCAACTTCCCACCAAAGGACAACATATACCACTTGGGATCCAGCATCCCACGCAGGCCTTGCTGAAGGGTCTTGAGCTTCATTGTAACCTGAACTATATGACTCAGTACTCTGGTGTTCCAGGCTCTGACCGGAGTCTTCCACGCTGTTTACAGCATATGGGGGCTACTTCTTCAGGCAGACTCTCAAAACCCTTCAAAATTAATTCCCAAGGCTCTTATTTCACATGACCAAGCAATGTCATTTTCAGTACCAATTTTTGTTTTAGTTATTTTTCTTGTTGCTGAGACAAAATACTCAACACCTAAAGTTAAAAGAGGAATGGTTTATTTAGCTCACAGTTGCAGATTTTCAATCCAGTTGGCTGGCTCCAAGGCAGCAGTATGGAGAGGTAGGTAACAGATCATGGCGACAAGAGACAACAGAAGCTCTTTCTGTCCCTTATGTCATATCCAATCTATCAGGATAGTGCCAATCTCATCAGTGGACTGATCCAGCAATCACCTGCCCTTAATCCCAGCATAACAGTACAAGTCAATCACATACCCTAGATTCATTCCCTCTGGAAAAAGCCCACCCCTTATACCTGCATGAGGGTTTAGGGAAACAGATACAGACCATAACACATTTGTATAACTCAAATATTACAAATGCCTTAACACAATGCCCGTCCTAAACTTCCATATGCATTTTTTAAAAAATGATAAAAGGGGGCCAGCCAAATAGCTCATCAGATTAAAGACCTTGCTTAGGCAGAAGCAGGGGCCAAGAATTTGATCCCTGGGCCTGCTATACCCGCCCCGCCCCTGAGGCTCGCTGAGATGGTGATTGAGACTGGGCATGATGTCATGTGCCTGTAATCCCAGCATTTGGGAGGCTGATCCACACAGTGAGACTCTGTATCCTCTGCCCTAAAATACCAAAATAAATAAAAAAAATAAAATAAAAAAGAATTTAAAAATGATAAAAGGAATAATGATTGGAAAGGAAGAAGGAAAATTCTCATTACTTGCAGATGACATGACATTCTGCATAGAAGATCCCAAAAACTCCACCAAGAGATTTACAGATTTAATAGCAAAGTTCAGTAGCATAGTAGGATACAAAGTCAATACTCAAAAATCAATAGCATTTCTAGGCCAGGTGTGGTGGCACACACCTATAATCCCAGCACTCAGGAAGCAGAGACAGAAGGATCTTTTAATATTTGAGACCAACCTGGGCTACAAAGTGAGGCTGAACAGCATAGTGAGAGCTTGCCTGAAAAAGAAAAAAAAAAACAATAACATTTCTCTAAACAAATAAGGTACCCACCAAGACAGAAATTAGGGAAACTACGCCTTTCACAAAAATATACAAAAAATGAAATTCTTAGGAATCAGTCACACAAAGGAAGTAAAAGATTTATACAGTGAAAATTGTAGAACTCTGAAAAAAGATTGAAGAGGATTTCAGAAAGTAGAAAGCTATTTCTTGCTCCTGGATATGAAAAAAACAATATTGTGAACATGGCCATACTTCCCAAATGCAATTGAAGGATTAAAATACCATTAAGATACCTCTCAGACATAGAGAAAACATTCCTAAAATTCATCTAGAACCAGAAGAGACCTTGAATACAAAGGCAAACCTGGATGATAAAGGCAAGGAAGGAGGCATCACAATCTCTAACTTGAAATTGTACTACAAAGTTACTTGATAAATTCAACATAATATTGGCCAAAAATACTGGACCTGAGGATCAGCGGAACATCAGAAAATTCATGCACAACTACAAACACTCAGCCACCTTATCTTTGACAAAGGCATCAAACATGCTCACTGGGAGAAAGATACACTCTTTAATAAATGGTGTGAGAAAAGCTGGCTTTCCACATGCCAAAGGCTAAAATTAGACCCATGTCTATCCCCATGCACTAAACTCTGATCAAAGTGGATCAAAGATTTAAATATTAAAACAGAAAAACTAACTCTTCTGAAGGAGAAACTAGGCAGAAATCTTGAAGACATAGGAGTAGGCAAAGAGTTCGTGAACAACAACAACAAGAAAAACAAACTGCATGGAAATACTTCAAAGAATCAATAACTGGGATCTCATCTTTTAAAAGGTTTCTGCATGTCAAAGGAATTACCAATAGAGAGAAAAAAAAAAAAAAGCAAAGCAGAAAAACTACAGATTGAGATGAAATTCTAGCCAACTGTCCCTCAGGCCAAGGACTACTATCGAGAACATGTAAAGAATTAAATAAAATCAAACCCCCAAAATTCAAAGACACAATCTAAAAATGCACATCTGTGATAAATACATACTTCTCAGATCAAAAAAATACCTACAGCAAATAAATGCATGAAAAAATGTTCAACATCATTGGTCGCTCAAGAGATGCAAATCACAAAAACACTGAGATTCCATTTCACTGCAGAAAGGATGGCTAACATCAAGAAGTCAGCCATTAGCAAATGCTGGAGGGGTTGTGGGGAAAAAGGAATGCTTCTCTACTGTTTCTGGGCCTGTAGACTGGTACAACCACTATGGAAATCAAGGTGGAGTTTTCTCAAAAAGGAAGTATTGGAGGTCCCACTCCATCCAGCTATTGCTGTCCTTGATATCTTTCCAAATGAACTGAAAACATCATACCATGGTGACAGATGTGCACCCATGTTCATCATTGTGCCACTTGCTATAGCTACATCATGGAAACAACCAAATGCGCATCAACTGAAGAATGCATAAGAAAGATGTGGTACTTTTACACAATGCAGTATTGCTCAGCTATGAAAAGATAAATTGAAGGCTTTTATAAGTAAATGGACACAAATAGAGACCATACTCATAAGCAAAATAAACCACACCTACATGTGCAAGCATCATCTTGTCTCTCTAGTGTAAGAACTTGAAAGAGTAAGGAAAATCTGAAAGGCACAATAGACCCCGTGAAAGGGAAAGAATCTGTTTAAAGGGAAGGAACAACTGGGATAAGAGGAAGAGTTGGGGGAAGTGGGAGAGTTAGATTTACAAATGTATGCAGGTTGGATTGGATGCTTGTACTGCTGATTTCTGCTGGTCCATAGAGGGGAACACTTGGTGCTTAATTTTTTGTCTTGCACATTTTAAATTAATTTCTTATACCTTTTTTCTTTTTCTTTCTTTTTAACAATTTTGCACGGTTATATCGGATAAGAGCTAACCTGAAGACAATGTTATGCAATACGGCAATGATTGTGATATTCCTGCAGTTTTGTTTCATGAAGTTCTGTACTGTTTCTATTTTTTAAATATTTTGTATGCTCTCTAGATAATAACAATTTTAACAAAAGACCAATAAGATGAAAATAATTTTATTCAAAATTAGATGCATGTTTATAACTGCTCAGGCCCACTCCCAAGTTTCCATCAGTGTTGCTCAGTCTGAAGAAGTACCGATTCTGTTTCTCACAGTGTAGGCTGGCATCACAGAGCTCTCTTAGACATTCATGCGACCTGGCTAGGATTTTCTTGCTCATTTTACAACCATAGAAGCATTGCTAAACTCTGTCTTTTACCCACATAACTACAGAAAACCTTAAGATGTCTTTTTAAATTTTATTTGTCCTTCCTGGCACCAATGTGGGTCAACAATGAGGCCAAATTCTTTTTCCCTGAAGCAAAAATTAATATAAATAATTCACAGAAAATCCACTCAGATGCTGCTGTGCTTCTCCAAACAGTGGGCTGAACCCTCTCTATTTTGGCTTCTTTTTGCTCACTTCTCTGTGTTTTCAGCTTATTAATAGTATAATTTATCTAAACTTGAGTTGCTAGTGATGTAGCTCTGATAGAAGAGACTCAGTCATGGTTGACCACCAACCTCCATCACCCCACTAGAAAGATGAGGAAACTGGGGGGCTGAGTAACTCTCCTAGGTGTGTGTCCAAAGATAATGAACTTCTGAATTTGGTTTGGGAACACATCTGAGTTTCTTATGAGGAGTCCTGTGTCACCCCAGCCATGACCCAGGTTACTGCCTGTGTTTCCATGACTCAAAGAATCCCAACAGGATGAGCCAGATTTGAACTCCAAGTGAGCGCATACCACATCCTGAGTGAACTTCCACCACAAATGTGCAAGGAATTCTACCCGGCTGGGAGCACCACGAGGTGAAAGGCATGACAGACAGCTTTAGGACTGTGGATTGGCACACTGCATGCTTCAGAATAGGAGCTGGAAATGAAGAGGAGTCTCTCACCTTTACATTTCTTCCCAATTTAGAGTCAGGTCAAAAGAAGCTCTTAAACTACTACATATAGAATTTGAAAATACTTGGCCAGCGTAGAAAAACTGGATAAACAAAGTGCCAAATTATTACAAAAGTATCTATATACACACAACAAAGACAAAAGGAAACACAAGCATCCACAAACAAAGAAGTTGCCAAAGAGGATCATTTCTGTTTTAAAAATATGTAAACAGCTAGAAGACCACATGACAGATGTTTCTGAGTATGGGGAAGGTGAGAATAAAGAGCTAACTGTTTTTACAGCTAGGAAGCTTCAAGACTTTCTGCAAAAGAAAGCACTGGAAACACACGGAACATTTCTGTTTCAGTTTGACCACTGACACTGTGCCAATACATAAGCCAACATTTCTGAAGGAAGCCTTCTTACAACGAACATTTCAAAGTGCTCTCTGACAGACTATATGCCAAGAAGCAAAATACCAAGGGACCCACATTAAAGGCATTCTCTGTTCATGTGTCTTTGATCAACGAACATGAAATCCATATAGCATTTGCAGGGCTGCTCAAGGAAGAGCAAGAAGTCTCCGGTCTACTGGGTTTGACAGCAAACAGCCGCAGGGATCTCTACAAGAATATGACATCTTTCTAAAAACTAAAGAAATCCTCTTTCAGAGTGACAGGTAGGTGACTAGTGACAGGCATGGGAGATAGAGCCCAGAACTCCCTCCCCACTTCATCTTTTCCTCTTTTTCTGTCCACAGTGTGGCCCAAAATCTGACCTTCTGGAACCTCATGTCCATGAGGAAATGTAAGTGCTTTTCATCAAACACTTTTCTTCCCTCTGACCTCCTGGGGTCAGGTAAAAAACTCATAGAGCTCACCTGCCTTCTCTTTTAAAGACAAATTGGGTCCCTGCAATTTTCTGCTGTGTCTTAATTTCTAAATTATTATTATTGTAGTGTCTCAGCACTGATCATTATAAGAAAGAAGTTAAGGGGAAAACAACAGAAAAGTAGATCTTACAACACAGTCTTCTGTGATGCTTCTCTAGATGTCCTAGGTTAGGCTAGAGCCACAGGGCTCCAGCCCCAAGCGATCAAGCTCAACATTGACTAGAGTTCAAATCACAGACACACCTGGCTTTCAGAAAAGTCTCTCTGAGCTACATCAGTATCAGAAATCATAAACACATGTCAACTGCAATTGTGTTGGAGGGTAAAAGTGCAAAAGAATATTGCCAAGAAGATTTACCTAAAGTCTTTTAGAGAATGCAGAGGAGACTGGAGCACATGCTCAAAAGACTATGTTGCTTTTCTGGGTAGATGATCAGACATTGCATTAAAATATTCTTTTAGTATTGTAAACAGTATTTCTAATCCTAGAGTTCTCAATGAGGTCTGGAAAAATGTTCCTACTTGTTGGAACATGATAACAGTCCCGCTTTTCTGGCTCAGAGAGACAAATTAACATTTGGAATAGGACACAGAGGAAGAAAAGTAGACAAATTAGCAAGCTTCCTATCATGACCTTAAGAAACAGAATAACATTCACTACAGTGTAATGAGGAGAACTGGTACCAGGATATACTCAAGCTGCTTAATTAAGACATACATTGAGAATTGCCACGAGATTTAAAAGTTGACTTTTTATGCTAAAAAGAATTTTAAAAACACAATTAAAATGGTACAGAATTTCAAGACAAGGTGATAGAAAATTAATGATATTTATTACATTGTAAGATCGGTCAAACAATATAAGCATTCACCATTCTTTCCAATGAACTAATAGAAATTAGTAGTACAATTATCTTAGGTACTCTCTCTCTCTCTCTTTCTGACTATGTCTCTCTCTGCCTCTGTTTCTATCTCTCTCTCTCTCTCTCTCTCTCTCTCTCTCTTTCTCCACCTACCATTCCAGTTGTTCTTTCCTTTCTTTCCCTTTTACAAATCGATTGTACTCTTGGATCTTATTTATTCTTTCAGTTTCTTACACTAAGGACATCTTACAATATATACGTGAGAGTCAGATTTATTTTGCTTATGAGTATGGTCCCTAGTTAAATTCATTTACCTATAAAAATTTCAAATTCACCTTTCTTTATAGCTGAGTAATGCTCCATTGCATGAAAGTATGGCATCATTATTACAACCCAAATGCTCATCACAGGAAGAATGGATAAAAAGTTGCATTTTATCTAAAAGTAAATGCCCTCAACTTAACCAATTTTGTGTATAAATGTTCTTGAGAACAGGTTGCCAATTTAAATAAGTTTGCTAGCTTTATTTATTATGCAAAATCTATTTAATGTTTGTGGGTATGTATAGAATAAATTTCATAGTTAAGACTATTCTTAATGATATTGAAAACCATATGGATAAACATGTTCAATGTCTCCTTCCCTTAATGAGATATGACCTTACCAAGTTATTGAAGCTATCAGGGTCTCAACAATATATGAGTACACAATTTTGTACACTTTAAACAAAGTAATGTATTGGGTAATATTACTTTGTACAGCCTGCAGCACCCAGCACTCTAAGACGTTACTATTATCATCGAAAGCAACCCTTCCAATTTCTAGGATGCCACTCCTGCCCTAATGCAAGGGGTCATGGGACAGTCTTTCTTACATGAGACAGACCTCGTATCACCTATGTCATACTGTCGGGAGCAGCTGAGCTGGGGATCATTCCCACATGAGGCTCTGAGCACACAAGAATGCCCAGGAGATCCTGCCCCAAGAGCACAGGAGTTGGGAGGCAAGCTAGCTGGTAGGCAGAGAGGTGTGACCTGGCATCAGCAGAGACA
>PVKA01027294.1:0-30702 GCA_004027165.1 Ctenomys sociabilis
CTCCCTCGTTCATGGAAGGTCCTGCGTGTGTGATGGCCATGGACTTCATGCAGTGGCTTCTCAAGCTAAAGCTCTCCAAACTCCCCTCAAGACTTGGTACCACTGACGACTCCATCTCTTGACTTTTGTCTCAGACATAGCCCCCAACCCTCTGCTACTCAGCAAGTTCCTCTCAAATACCAACTCCCTTTCTGTGTGAGCTAGAAATGCTGGCTGAGTTGAGCTGGTCCAGTCCCTTCTGGATAGGCTACTGTCCTTAGAGCCACAGATCCCTCTCTCCTGCTCCTCCAATGAATTCCAGCTGAACATGTAAGTCTCTGTGTGAACAATTTCTGAGACACCCCTTTGAACTCCTAATAAAAAGCCAGGTGACCTATGAGCTATGACTCTCTGTTCTTAACATCTTTCTTCCTCATACTTATAATTTATAACTTATTTATCTATGAGATTGCATATTAACGTTTGGCTCCCCTCTCAGCATTAGGAGGCCACCTCTCCTTTGTCCATCATAAGAATTTTGTACCCTTTCCAACTATATTCCTATAATCAGCACTTATTTGTACAGAGAGATGACCCAATAAATCAATCCAGGCATTCTTACACCGTATCTAGGAGGCAGAACCAAACACACGTCTCCCACTGCCTCCAGGAGGCAAGGTCAGAAACGGTGATGAAGACAGATAAAATGAAGTTGTAATGCAGTAAATCCAGCCCAGACGTTTCCTGGAACCATCAACAACCCAACCTAATTCTGGAAAACAAAGTAAAGACATAAAGACATAGATGGCAAGCAGGAGTGGGTCTAAGGCATCTTCTATAGCTCTGAAAAGAGGGCAAAGAGGGTCTGAGCTGTACAGGGCTTCCTCTGCTGGGATTCCACCCAAGGGGGAAGCACCAATCTGATTGATTCCCACCTATGGGAGTTGGATTTCATTGAGGATCATTTCTGAATGTCAGTTATGTTCAAGGTAAAAATCACAGCTCCCATCCTTGAGATTATAGAATTCAGTAAAAAATAATTGCAGAACATAAACAATGCCATCAATTTATGCCAAAACTTTGGGGTAGTACTTTGTACAGGATCTTTCACATAAAATGTGCTTAAATCTTGTAGTGGCCTGGGCAAAGCACTACTGAAGACCACTCTAGGAAATCCCAATACAATTGAAAAGATCATTTTTAAACGAGAGGGTCCACTCCACTCTCAGGTCACAGTCAGACCTAGTCAGGAGTGTGCCCAGCATTTAGGAGGAGATTTTCACTCAGCTTTAAGTCACCACTCTCAGGACAGTTATGTGAGGCGACATTTGCTCAAAGGCACAGGGTCCTCCTGAATCTGTAGAAGCCATTCCTCATGTCTCCTAAGAAAAGAAGTCAGAAAATTACATTCTTTCGCTGATATTAGCATCTGAATAAATGGAAAGCCCACTTCTCTGTCTTTCCTTGTACAGCATAACTGCATAACTTACTGGCAACTCACTTGTTCTAAGGACTTCTTTCAGTGACAGAGCTGATCCTTGGGGTCCCCAGGAAATGATTCTCAGTGATACACTGGAGACAGCAGTAGTTACAGCAGAGCCCTTGCTCAGAACTTGCTCACATCATCCTACAAAGGAACCCTGCCCTGATGGGCATGGCCTCAGTTATGCATGATGACTTACAAAGGAGGCTGTTGCCCGAGATGGGGCGGAGAGCCCCTCCTCATCCTGAGGAGGCTGTCACCATGGATCTAACAAAGAAGCACCTTTGCTGCCATGACTTGATGGTCATATGTACCTTGGAGCCATATGTCACTTCTCAATCCATCATCCACATGAACATTCCCCAAAGAGAAACCAATTATCATTCTTGTTCAAATAGCTAGGATTGAATCATTGGAAAAGTCTTCTTAGGTATGATTTTTTTCTTCATATGTATTTTACAATAATTCTGAAATATTAGATGCTGGTCTAACATCATAGCATGAAAAGTATCGCCATCTCTTAATGCATGATTACACATAGTCTCATAAAAGTGTAGTCAAAACAGCTCTGGGTGTGCTATACTATGCTTACAACTTAGTTGTCTACCTTGTGACCTGAAGGGCATGCAAGTAGCTATAGAATAATACTAGTGAAAGACAAAGCATAATTATTACTTAGTTTCTTCTGGTTTTCAGTGGAAATAAATCTACTCAGTGTATCTGGACAGAGAACAGAAAGGGCAGAGGACTATTTCTTGGCCTTACTGAGCAGTCTCTCTACTCTGATTTCACACACACTTTCTTCTTCATTTCTACAGGGCCATGTTTTAGAGATAGGAAAATTAGCTTCAAAGATCTCAAGATCAACCTTTTTAAACATGGACCATCAGCCACATCTCTAAGAGCTCAGGTCTTTCGCTTAAGGGTTATAAGTGGATGTATCCCCATTTCATAGACTTTAACCCTTCTTGAAATATTCAAATGGAAAAGTGCTTTTACATAAAAGCATGCAGTGGCTGGAATGGTAAGTCAGCAAATTCATTTTGAAAAGAGAGGAGAAAAAAATACATCTCATAGCATATACAAGCAAGCTCAAGGCAGAACTGTGGTCTGCCAACCCCTCTGGAGCTAGAAGGGACAGATGCGCTCCACATAAATTTGCCGACCCTCATGAACTTCCTATCAACAAGGTTTCGCATCCTCCCATTATTGCTGTTCAGCAATTAATCAACAGCTGTTGAAACATTATAAGCCTGCTTGTAACTTGGGATAAAATTAATGATTACTATCCACTACAGTGCTCAGGGAGGCTTTGTTTGCCAGCCCCAGTGTGAACTTGCTGATTTATTCTTCAAATCAATTACCTTCCTGTACTCCCTTGTCTCCGGTCTGATCCGCGGGAGCATCCCACACCCGGGTCCCTCCTAAGTGACGCTTGACATGTACAAGATCGGGGCATTTGCCTCACCATGTGGCTCTGCACAGCACAGAAATGCTCTAGTCAAGTAAAATATAAGCACACTTAGGAACAGTGAGGGTTTATTTTACTGTGTCCTTCAATATCCTGAAAGCAACTTTTAAAGAAATAATGGTAGCACCAAAACAGAGTTATAAAATTCCATGAATCAATGACTCCAGTGCTGTTTTATGTAAAAATGAAATACAACCAAGCCAGTGGAACCACTTTGAGTAGTTGATTGTTCTCTGTCTCCATGGAAAGTTTCTGTGATTTACTTGCTACTGGGACCTGTTAAGAATTTTGGGCTTCCTCAGCACTTGCAAATGTCCAGCAGAAATTTCATTTCAGCAAAATAGACTCTTTGGACTCGGGTTCCCAGTTCTACCAAGCAAGCTTCTCTTGCCTTATTGAGGCCCAGCCCTTGACCCAGTTCGCTTTCATTTCATGCATTCTGCTCTCCTCTTGCAAACTCATTTTTGGAAATCTACCAGGTATCTCTAGTCATTGGAATTATGCTTCACTCTCGTCTTTTTTGTTTGTTTATTGATCATAGAAGAACAAGGGGATTCTTTAACCTGGCATCAGAACTCACTGCTGACAGGACAGTGAGGTAGGTGAGAGTCACAAGGCCCAGCCCACACCACTTTCTCTACATCATGGCTGTATTGCTATTTATTACTCAAATGAGTAGCAGCAGCTAAAACATACATTAAATGTTTAATTTTTTAAAAGGATGTTCCGGGAAAAGACACATGGCCAAGAACAATGGGATAAGTGCATCCAATGCAAAAGGCAGCAGTAGGAATGCGTTGATGGGGATGAAGAGAAATTTCTTTGACTCTAGTATTTTTGAAAGTGACATATAAACATGAACTGCATATTTAGTACACCCTGAAAAAATTTAAATCCATTACCCTGAGGACTGCAGAGGCCAGCCATGATGGAAACCGCAATTGTCCGCATGGCTTCCACATCTGCTGTACACCTGAATCAATGAAACCTTTTTTTACCTGTGTATATTTATTCAGATTAACTACATATAAGAAATAAAATGAACAATTTAATGTAATAATAACAAGCTAGCCTCTGAATACTTCTGCAAAGATGAGTATAGCAGAGACACTCTACACTATGAGTATGGAAAACATCAATGTGAAGTGAACAAAGATTTTCAATCACAATCACAGCACAGTCACAAAAGCATCGCGATTTGCACTTTCTTTCACTTGTAGGAAGCCTTCAAGTTCTCATCTACTGAGTGACCTTTGTTTTCTGCTGAATTATAATAACAATATCCAATACTTATGACTCAAACAAGTTTCTGTTCCATGAGGAAGCAATATTTTTCTAGAAACCTCATCTAACATATTAGTAATAATGGTGTGCCACTTCAAACAAATTGTAAACTAATGTTAGTGTCCCTACCAGTGGTGTACCAATAGTAGCTCCCTGTGGGCCAATTTGCACACAAAACATAACATGTGAAGCCAAGTTACAATTAACACTTTATTATAAAGCTCTGTGATTGTAATGTACTGCAGCCCGCCTATCCTTGCTACTAGGACTTTCATTTATGAAAAATTACACTATTAGCATTTTCATTAAAACAAACCCATCTGCATTCCATTAGCAGCCAACTCAAAAGCCAAGAGTCACTGTTAATACTGGGAGTCAGAAGCCACAGAGGGGTGTGCGACAGCAGACAGTGTGACATGCTCAGAGGCTGCACAAGCTCATACTTAAATAACAAGTATAATAACACTACCCCTCCCACACCCCCATACATTACAGAATCCCACACAAACCTCTAATTGAAGAGCAAATTCAGAAACAGGATGCACAGAGAATGAATTTTGAATTGGCACAATCCAAAAGATCATGTCAAGAATATCACTCACCTGTCCAAGTGAAGAATTATCAATCTATTAGACTGGACTTCTAAGAATGTGCAAAACCAGCTTGTGTGTAATGCCACTCTTCTGTCCTTCCACATAACTTTTCTTTTAACAGAGGAAGGAGTGAGGGGTGTACTTGGAGTACATGGGTCTTCCAGGACTTGTGTTTCTTCCTATGACTCAAAAATTCAACATTGAACTTTCTGGAAACTATTATCTTCTTGCAGTCATGATAGGCTGGCTACTAGCGGCAGCTCAGAAGTTCTGCATTCCCGTTCCAGAGAGGAGGGTCTCTTCTAATAGGTGCTTCTTTGGCAGGATGCTCATGGATTTCATAAACATCCATCTCACCTAAAATTATAATTAAACCCTTAAAATAACTTTAGCTTAGTTATTGTTGTGTATTATTGCACCAGGAAAAAAATGCAATCACCGAAGATGAATGCATGTACAGGCATGGTTCTGTTTACATGATAAAGTGATAGGACTATTTGATTTATTAAAATATTGTAAACTATAGGGGAAGCCACAGAGCTGGTCATTTGAACCAAGGCACACACGCATCTCTTGTGCACACACACACACACATGCACGCACACTCATGCACACACAGGTTCACCCACTTCTTTTGAATGAATCTTAAAGACAGTGCATGTGTGACTAAAACTCCATGTTGCAATTACTGCAAGGTCCCTAAGCACCTATGAACAATCAAAGACCCATTCTTCTTCCTCCTTTCCTCTTGCTTATTTGTAAACTAAAAATGGTATGGTGATCCAACCAATTCTCTTCATTCTTCCCTAGAAAATGCCCCCGCCCCCCACATTTCACTAATACCATTGGTCAATGCACGGGAGTAAGCAGGCTCGACGATGGAGCCCCCATGCAGTGGGAAACCCCATGTACACTCTGAGCTGCATTCTGCTGGGGGTGAGCACTCAAGTCAGGCCATTAGAGAGAGCAGCAGAGACAGCACACGGAAGGAAGTCTTCCCTCCTCATATTTTTATTGTAACGTAACGCTGTGAAGTAATAGAAACATGGCTTTCTACGAAGAAAGACAGCTTAAGACCAACCCAGAGCACACCCCTGCTGGTTCAGGTCATGACCTCAGGAAGTCAATGAGCTGCTTTGTGACTCAGCTCCTCAGATGTTAAATTGGCAGAGATCCCATCTGACATCTTCCCATCAGCAGCATGAGGAATATTACAGAGATAATGCAAGTAAAGACATCTCAGCTTCTTAAGTCAAAAGAATGATACACTCAACCAAAGCTAGCACACACTTCATGCGGTGAAGTGGATCGATGCCAGCCTATCTAGCATGACATGAGAGTCAGGGTACTTTGACCTGCACAGGCTCACAGAAACCTTAACATTTTCATTAATTCAACTTGTGATTTGCAGTACTCGGACCTAGTAAGGTAGCCCTTACTGGCTTCCCAAATTGTATGAAAGTAGTGAACCTGATGATCTAAACCTTGGTGGCCATCAGTTCGCAAGCCAACATACCGGAACTCGTAATTAACCTAGACTCAGTATGGCAATGTCTGCAGTTTCTTTCTGAACAGTCCCTGTTTACAGAAAGCAAATGAAGTCTTGATTTTCTTTGTTTCCATCCTATTTTGTTGTATGTGTTCACCTTGGTAGACCAGGAAGAACAAATGTGCAAAACACACGCCCTGAGCTCCACTAGTGTTTGCTGCTCCTGGGCTGAAGGCACGTCCTGGTCTGAACGCTGTGCTCCTCCAAATTTGTATGTCAAAATCTCATCAACAACATGATGGCACTTGGAGAGGGAGTCTTTGTAAGCTGATTAGATCCTAATAAAAGAGTCCTTAGGAATGGGATTACTGCTTTTATAAAAGAGCCCCCAGGAACTCCTCACCCCTTCTATGACGGGTAGGAACAACTAATGGAGTCATCTCTGGGCCAGGAATCCTGCTCCCAGCATCCTGAGCTTGCCACAGCCTTGGTCCTAGACCTCCAGCTTTCAGAAGGAGCCAAGTCAGTGTCCACCATTCTAGGAACCAAACTGCCAGAGACCCCTGAAAAGATACTGTGCTCTTCATGCAGATCTTCTTTGAAAAACCAGAAAAATTGAAGCATGGCAAGACTCGAAACTGAACACTGGATTCTTTTTTTAAAGACACTCTTTCAAATGTCTTCATTAGCATTGCAGTGCACAGGGAACATATTCTTCCCCCTGGGCTGCACAGCGCGCCATGACTCTGCTCTCTCTGCTTCCCCCTCTTTTACCTCTCTCCATCCCGAGGTTCCTTTCTCATTTGTAAAGTCCGTCTCCTGCTTCTGATCACCTTTCCTCTTTAACGTATTTCTATTTTAAGTTTCTCCTGTGAGAGAAAGCATGCAGCAGCTAAGCTCATATGTCTCCCTAATTTTCTCTAACATGACAGTCTCCAGGCGCCTCCATTTGAAGACTCACCTTCATCCCTGTGCATCAGCACCTCATTTTCTTTATGGTTCCATTTGGGGTGGGACAGATCAGCCTCTTCCCGGGCTTAGCTATTGCCAGCTGTGCTGCTAGAAAAGTAAGACACTGATCAGCGTAACACTATCTCTTCATTCCTGAGAAGGTACTAACAGAGGGAATTTCCAGTCTTAGTATTTGAGAAATTTCCATAGACATTTCTGTTGTGGATGTAGCAGTTTATAGTCCTATAAACAATATAGAAGCGTTCTTTCTTTCCTGCCACCTTACTAGCATGAGTTACTATTTGATTTTTTTTCATGATAACCATTCTTTCTGAAGTAAATAGAAACCTTATTTATAAGCAATGTTTTAATCTGCATTTCTTCAATGTTCAGAGATATTGAACATTTTTTTTATTTTTAAAGAGACTGCAGAATTGTAATAAAAAATTAGAAGTGATACAGAATTTGACTAAAGCAAATAATATGAATTTGACTATTTGTCATATTGCATAGGATTCTCTTCAACTTTATTGTTCAGATTACCAGATAAAGGCATGCAAAATTAGAACAAGAAAAAAGTTATAAAAAATTAAGACAGAAAACGGGAAAAAATGAAAAAAGACAAAAAGTAATTAAGCATTAACTGCTCCTTTTCATAGACAAGTAGAGAAATAAGAGAACTAACTATAAATAAATTTGATAAACCTCTAGGCAACCTTATTAAAAAAGTAAAGAAAAAAGTCAAATTCGTGTAATAAGAAATGAAAAGGGAAAAATCACAAAAGACCCTATAGAAATTCAGAAGATCATTGATGTATGCTCCCAAAATCTTTATTCTTACAGAATAGAAAACACAGAAGTGGACGGTTTCCTAGATACTTATGAAATGCCAAAGCTGAGTCAAGACAATATAAAAACTCTGAATAACCCAATAACAGGAAATGAAATTAAAAATTTAATTGAAGACCTACCAACAAAGCAAAGCTTAGGTCCTGGTGGATTCACAGCTGAATTTTAGAAATTTAGAGAAGATCTAATGCCAACTCTTCTCAAACTCTTCAGTGAAATTGAAGGAAAGCATTAGTTTGTATACTTTTTTATTCTTTATTGAGCATTTTTTCTTCTAGGAAGTGTCTATTTCAAGTGTTCAAATTTTATTGTTTTTTTTTTTTATTTAAGGGTCTAATTATGTTTGAGTTCTTTAATTTATTTTAGTTATTAGTCTTCTGCCTGAGGACTAGCTGGCAAAATCCTTTTTACCCATTTGGTATCTCATCTTCTCACTTTATTTATTGTTTCATTTGGTGTCCAGAACCTCTTAAATTTGATATAATCCCATTTGTTGATTCTTGATGCTATTTCCCATGCAACTTGAATTCTTCTAAAAGGTCTTTGCCTGTGCCTATGTCCCCCAGAGCTTTTCTTCTTTTGTCTTCCAGCAAATTGTTTCCGTCCTAATGTCAAGATTTTTGATTCTTTTTGACTTTAGTTTAGCACAAGGTGAGAGATATGGGTCTGAACTCAAGTCTTCTGCATGTGTGGAAACAGTGTTCCCTGCAGCATTTGTTAAAGAGGCCACCCTTCCCGCAGGGTATGTTTTTTGTCCCTTTGTCAACAATCAAATGACTTGATGGCCCCAGGGTTATTTCCATATCCTTTATTCTTTTTTTAAATAACTTTATTGAGAAACAAATAATAATGAGACAGTTTCAAAACTGATTAGTAGGACAGTTTGAATAATAAATACATTGCATATTGTTGTCTTAGTGGTTATTCACTGTACAAAATGCAGATATGACATCTTGTCCACAAACACTATTAAAACAAATCTTTCTTCTCATCGAGTTAAGAGAAAGTAGCTATATATATCTATCCTAACTATTTTGAATATGCAGATACAAAATGGTCATTCATTTGTATCCTGGTGTTTTTTTTTTTTTTTTTTGGTTTTGTCAGACAAGGATATTCTATTGTCATTTAAATATTCAAGTGCATGAATTCAGCAAAACAATCCAATATAGTCCAGTAGTCCATAACAATAGTGGGTTATCTGTAGAACTGGCAATATCAGAATTTGTTGACTTGAGCCTTTTACAGCTCAGCATATTAATATGGCTTTACTTTTTATACCTCGTTTTTATACTTTTTTGCTGGATGGCTAAGACCAAGTTAAAGCAAGACCTATATAGCAAGAAATGTATTTTTGTATCTGATAAAGTCAGTCAAGTCCCCTCAGGATTTATCCTGAAACCTTGTACCATACTTTGTAGATCCTTTGTCAGTGTCAGTCTTGTGGATGAGTCACGGCCATTGTTTGACCAATTTGCTCTCTGTGAAAGCCTGAGAGAATGTTTTTCCCTCCATGTTTCTCTCCTTAGGCACACTCTATATCATCAGTCACATTCCTCTGTAGCTCTATAATCTCCTTGATCAGAAAATTTGCAACACAACTGAGTTCCATGATGTTGCAGTATAGGTTCACCTATGTCCTGAGTCTTCATTGACCTTGAAAGGCTAGGGCCAAAATGTTGGCTTTCCTTGCAGCCCTTGTTTTTGTCTAATTTTTGGTCTGCAAACTTAGGTTGTTAACCCCCCAGAAGAGAAGCTTATTATTACCCTACAACATATGCAGTTGGGTTTAACCGAACTACCTGTCTGAATATCAAACATCTGAGGCATAATATGAAACAGGTAATTTCCATCAAGTACCAACCCAGACCCATCCACATCCTCTATTCTGGCCACTGGTCTGTTGGATTGAGGACTGCTGACTGCTGTTATCACTATTAGTCATCATAAGCAAGCGATGCTCTGTCAGTTCAGCTCTTTAGCACTGTACACAACACCCTAGAATGTCAGAGCGTAACTTACAGGGGTCTGGCACTAGGAAGAATCTGCAGGCAGCAACTAGTCTTGTGCCAAGACCTGACAGATCTCTGGAGTAAAGAGCCATAAAGGCAAATCCCACTGTCCTCCAGGCCTTGCCTGCTTCTCAGTGACAGCGGGCATGCTTCTTAGACACCAACGTCAAGAGCAGTCGTCACAGTAACCAATCCAGATCTGGGCAAGCCCCAGTCTTCACTGTGGTGATTCTCTAACAGTTTCATCTCAGGTCTTACTAAATTTGAGTCAAGGTCACTCTGGGGAAGTCATGCCCCTCCCTCCAAAGTCTTCTCTCTACCAAAGGACTAACTGAGAAAGGAGGGCAGGAAGTCTGTCTCTGAAGAGCAGCTTCCAGTGCAGAAACCAAGTCTGTAATGGGACAGAGTATGGTGCCATTAAGTCAGCATCAATAAGGATTTACAAGGCATGAAGCGGTTATATCAAAGAAAAATGAAAAAAGTGATAAATGACAGTGCAAAAGTGAGCTAGAGTAAGTAGGGAGGGGGAAGATGTGAGTATTCCTGTGAACATAAGAAAAAGTTAAAGAGCAAAACCTATAGGAGCTTGAAGAGAACAGCAGGAGCAGGTGGAACAGGGTGATAATGCAAGGTTGCAAGGCCTCCTGGGAAATAGCAGTGAGCTCCTGGGGCTGGGACGATGAGAGAAGAGAGGGTCCATAACTCTGCACATGGCCAGCTGGCCAACCCCACGGTTGCCTTGCCTCGCTCCACATCACACTACTATTAACCTCTCTCCAAGAATGCTTGTCCTGCATGAGCAATCACAGCCTCTTTGAACTGCATTTCTAATCAACTAAAAAACTTGCACATCTTTCTTTCAGCAAATATTTTCAAACTCGATCACATGTATGCTTGTGCAAATTACTTTTTAACTTCATGGCAGATGCCAATGTTGTCTTTAAGTTTCTTTTCTGTTGTTAGAGTGATGCATTATTTTGTCAAAGTTTTCTTTGATTTCTAACTCTCTCATCCTCTATAATGGTTATTCCTCTGTGCATTAATAACAGCAAAAATTATAGTTGTGCCACACAATTTTGGGAGAATCAAAGACTGAGGCCAATGACGTGTCACTGGAAACCTTCATCCAGATTTGCTGTATGCGATTAATACATGCTAAGGACTGATTTGATAAGCATCTAGGTAGCTGCTCGACTATCCTGTCTATATTTTCCTACCTTCTATATGACTTCATGAGATATTCTTTTAACTCTTTTAATGAAACTAAAGTGTCAGTGCCACCCTTGATTGAGTATGTTCACTGGACACAAAGCTTAAACCTTTTGTTTATGCTTTAACTCAACCAGCTTTTGCTAAAGGTGCACATCACTTCTTCCCAGTTGTTCAGAATTAATTTCAGAATCGCCTGTGGCACTGCTGGAGCCAGCTTGTGACCCCCAGCCAGTCAGGAGACTGTCTTCCAGCCCACAGCCCCAGCAGCCCCCGACTAGTGTGCAGAAGTGTCTGCCCTGTGATCCTCAGATGGTGCAGATTAGGGGCTGCTGCTGCTGTGAGGAGCTGATGCTTAGGTCCAGGCCAGCACAGGATGCCGAGCAGCGCCACTCCTCCACCAAGACTTTCAGCTTTTGGCATGCGACCCGGTGTCATCTGTAGATGTTTCAAATGTTTTCATCTGCAGATTTCAGCTGAAAAAAAAAACAAAGCATCATTTCAATACCTAATACTGTGGAAGTGACCTCAGTGCCATCTAGAGAAGACATTCGGCTCCCAGGCTGAGATTATGATGTGAAACGATGAACAAAAAAGCCAAGAGCCAGCCAAATAACTCAGCGCATTAAAGCACCTGCAAGCAGGTTCGATCCCTGGGCCTGCTGTGCTGGCACTGCCCAAGGGGCATGCTGAGATGGCAATCGAGACTGTGCATGGTAATATGTGCCTGTAATCCCAGCACTTGGAAGGCTGTAAACAAGAGAATTGCTTCGAGTCTAGTAGTGAGACCCTGAAATCCCTGTAGACCTTTCCCTAAAATACAGAAAACAGAAAGAAAAGCCAGAGCTGCTAATTTGGAGTCATTAACGTGTTATCTCAGTACAGTGTTAGATGGAAGGGACTGAAATAGGGCAGGATGTAGTCTGGGATGAGCAAACACTGAAGAACTGAATCTTTTGGGGTTCGCAGGTAGAAAGAGAGACAGTAGGACCTGTAGAGCCTTAGTGGGAAAAGAGGAGAGCTCCTCAAGCCAGGGGACAGCTGCAGTGCCCGGGTCCCCTGGAAAACCACCACGGGGCACAGAGGCCCTCAAAGCATCAGCCCAATGGCTCAGATGCAAACCTGTGCTTTCTTGAGTGCAGAAGGCTCCCCAAGGCCAGAAAGGACTTGGAGCATCACCACAATTATAGCCTGGACAACACAATTAAGTAAAATATAGCAAGGCTCAACAAATCCAGTTATCTTTCATAAGGTTAGAATCTATTTTAGTGTTTTTCCCTAAGAACAAGAATCTAGAATCACATCCTTTTGCAGGGTAGGGGAGATGGCTCAGTGGAATAAGCCCTTCCCTGGCAAGCACAAGGGCCTGAGCTCAATCCCCAGTTCTGCCAAAAAAAAAAAAAAAAAAAAAAAAATCCTCTTTGCCCTCCTTTGCTATATCCCTGGGCCACTCAAAGTTTCTGGTAAACTTGGCATTTTCTTTTCACAGTAGAAAAGGTAGAGAAGAAGAGGCTTCACACAGGTGACCCTTCTCAACATGCATTAGCAGGACCAGTGATGTCGCTCTGCCCCCATACAGTGCCACATGCGTTGGCCTCATCTCACAGAAATATAGGTGACCCAGCAGACTGTAGCACCTTTAAGTCTCAAGAAAAAATGTGGCATGAATCACAAGCATACAACGTGAATAGTCCACAAAATGGCGAATTGGAAGGTCTGAGCCTTGGGCTAGTGAAAATTAGTGATTATCTGCATACTCATTAGTAGATTGGTTAGTATAACATACAATCATATTTTAAAATATTTTCTATTTTAAAAAATAAATTTCTGCAGTTCCTCTAAGTTTCACCACTTCCCTTCCCTACCCGATAATAGCAGTGTCTTCAGGGGTAGACTACATCCAAATTTATTTTTCTTATTCTGCTTTTCTATATCTTTCAAGTTTTCTGCCCTGCACATTAGGTTTATAATTTCTTAAATGCATCTACTCACCCCGCCCCCCCCAAAAAAAAAGGCTCAGTGACTTTCTTCTATTCCTGGCACAAAGTACCTGACACCTACAATTAAGGAAGGAAAAGCTTTTTAGCTCACAGTTCGTGGAGGTTTCAGTCTGTACTCAGCTGGCTCCAAGGCAAAGTGGCACAGGGGAGAAGGCAGCAGTTTGTGGCATCAGAAAACAGCAAGAACAAAAGCAAAAATGGAAGGACAGCGGCAAAAGCAGCAGCAGGGACAGAGGGCAAGCCTCCCTCCCTCCCTTCTACTGTTTCCAAGCTATGTGCCCCAGAGCGGGTGTAGTTCTCACAAGCATAAGCCCAGGTGCGGGCCGGGGAGATGGCTCAGTAGAATAAGTGCCTCTCTGTCAAGCGCAAGGGCCTGAGTTCAATTCCCAGTTCCACAAAAAAAAAAAAAAAAAACTAAAAAAAAAGGAAGAAAACATAATCCCAGCAGAGCACTCACACCCTAATCCCAGGACTGTATCATGAATTAATTGCAGCAATGACTATATGAGGCCTTGGGGGGACACCTAGACACAAAACCATAATAACAGGAGAATACATTTTTTAATAAATAGGAATTTTTGCAATTGGCATATATTTTAATACATAATAATTATAATCATTTTGGGATTTATTCCAGAACTGTATTTGTAACAATGAACTGCATTTTGGCAAAATTATAACCATCATATACGTATTAAACATAGATCATGACAAAGCTGATCATCTAAGAGATATAATGAATAAAGTCAAATATGAAATGTCACATGCACATCATGGTGACAAAGCAAGACCCTTCATCATGGATGGGACAAATCATGGACCCCTGAAAGCCTCCCAAGCCATCTGCAAACAGGGATGCACAGCAGAGATTTCTGCTCTTGCTGTCATCTATGAGCAACTTAGAAGAAGTTTTGAATGGCTATGGTGGTGGTGGTGAAGGTGGTGGTGGTGGTGTGTGTGTGTGTGTGTGTGTGTGTGTGTGTGTGTGTGTTCAAGTGTTAAACTTTGGCCTCAGAGCATACTCAACAAATGGAACAAGATTATTTTTCTCTCCTGTGATTGATTTCTTCTCTTGCTTGGTTCGAAATATATTACTCATTTCTGCCAACAAAACTATTCTTCCAACAACAGATGTTATGTCCTAAAGAGAGACTTATATAGGCTGATATAAATAACAAAGGTGTTAGCTGGAATTCAACAGAGACAGCTCGTGTACATATATAATATATACCTCATCAGTGATTACTGAAAGAGGGAAAAAATCTGCTATAAATAAATTTTACATAAACCACATGTTTAAGGAACATTGGAAAGTTTGACTAAGAATACAAATTTATCTTCAAATTAATGACTGTTTTGTTCTCCCCATATAGAGTTTACATGACTGTTATACATATACAGACGCTAAGATATTCATTAATCACCAGCTTTGAAGAGAGCACATGTGCTTCTGGGTGTGAATTTTATAAACACCAAGATCCCTGAACTCCAGCCCATGTTATGGAATTAGTTATTGCCTCCAAAATTGCCCTGCAAGAAATCTTACAAAAAGCGAGCGTTTGAGGCCCTAGGCCTTGCCCATATCCTCCCCGAGCCTGAGGCCTTCCAATAGAAGACACCCTGCAAGGTAGCAAGAGCTGTCCTGCTCATGCACTCGTGGCTGGTCCTCAGATTGTCCAATAGCTACAGCCTGGCACTTCTAGAAGGTTGTAGAAGGGCAGAATTGTCAACAGTGGTGAGACTGTCAGCCCTAGAGTAAGGTATCTCCTGTAGCCTAGGAGAGACCTGAAGAGCAGAGATGCTTTAGGCTGGTGGAGAAAAGCACACTTCCCCTTTCTCCAGAGGTGCCTTCTCTGGATTACTTCCTCTAGCTGTTGGGACACAGTACACTAGAGCAGCATGGTAGAAAAACAAATGTGTAAACACACACACACACAGTGGGTGATTGTGAGGCTTAAGTGTTTCCTCTTAGAGACTAAGACTGATGTTGACCGCAGTCATAACATTTATGCTGGGCTTGAAAATGTCTCCATCACAGAGGTTTCATTAGGGCAGAAATAACTAAAAAGACATTTTCATTGAATGAAGAGCACTTTGATCAGTGTCCTTTAATTCTCTGGACAAACGCAAGAAGATAACATGATGATTCTCATTGTATCTCTGAAGCTCACGAGGTTAACCACATCACCATGAGAAGGCCCTTCAGCAAGCCCTAAGAGGTCCAGAGCAGAGCGTGATGTGTCCAAGCCCTTGTTAACTGAAGCATCATAAATGCTCATGGAAACAACTCCCAAGCCACTAATCACAATAGTCACCATGGTAATTAAGCATTTATATTCTTTGCTATTCCAAGACAGCTTTTTGATAGAAACCATAAACAATTGTAAGTAGATGAAGAAGAAAAGACTTTCTAGACTTGAAAGATTTTATCTTCTAGGACTACATGACCATAGGTCAATAGTTCTTAATGTTTGTTGGGTCATGGACCCTTTGAGAGTCTAACTAAACCTATGAACCCCACCTTTAAAAGTCAATTTACATGCCAAAATTCTTCATGAATGTCAAAGACTTCTCAGACACCCAGCCCATGCTGGAGTCACTGACACCTTCAGCTGTGGAGTCCTTTGGAATCTTGCTTCATTATGCAGAAAGCAAAGAGAAAGTGGCAACGGGACATGTCATTGTGAGCATCTTTTAGCTATGGCAAGGTGTAAGACCTATGCTGAGGGAGCGAGAGGGCATTCATTAATAACTAGGCTGTAAGGGAGAGAAGCTGGGCCCTAGCACACAGCTGTCAGCTCTGAGCAGGACAAAGCATGAAGAGTGCAAGAGCCACATGCACAGGGACAGCTGTCCACATCCACTGCCACAATCCAGCTTACCTGTCCTTCCAGCTGTATATCTCTACATATCTGAGCTAGAAGGGAACGTGATCAGAGGAGACCTCTAACATTCACTATACAAGGAAACACAAATATGTAAAGCAACTCAAAATGGATTTGTGGAGAGAAGGCAGAAAAGACAAGGAAAAGCATGAAGGAGAAAAAGAAAGCACTATGGCAAGTGGGAGCTTGTGTCACTCCCTTTTCTCCTTGAGTGTGAATACCAGTAGGGCAAGGTGTAAGGGAAGGTGGCAGCCCAAGACAAAGAAACCAGTGCTGGGGCAGAAGGGCAGGTCACTGTGAGCTCTCTGTGGGAGAGTTCCCCATGAAGAGAGTAATTGCTTCAAAGCCAGATGGTCAATTCTTAGGGAACGTTACAAGCATAATTAAAGAGCACCTTACAGCCTTTACTAACCCTAATATATTAGTGTAATCTTCTCTCACACTCCTGAGACAAGCTTTGTTACAATTCCAAGTTCATTCACTGCATTCTTTCCCACTTTTACTTATACACACACACACCTCCAAACTAGCCTTCTGCAATATATAATCCAAATAGCACTTTATTCCATGTGCTGTCCCAGAAATACTGGCAAACTCAGGACATAAGCTTGACACCGTGACACTCATTCACATGTGTCTAAACAGTCTGTCAAGTTTATTAACATTGTTAATGTTTTCAAGAGGGCTGAGCAGAGTTCTCTATCTTTATTTATCTTATGCGCCCCGCTGGAAGAGGCACTTCACATTAGACACATATATAAACATAAACTTCAATTCTACTTAATCTCAAAACACATAATAACTACCACTAATTAAGAAAGCATTTTAGAAAAAAGTTTTCAATACAAACTGGAGGTCAGATTTCGCAGGAAGCAAAGTCTTGTCTGTATCATCAGAAATAGCAATATGCCAAATAAAACACACCAAATATTTATTACCTTCAGCTTGTGAGCTCCATCCAAGGGAATAGGGCTCACATGAATTTCATTTACCTGCTTGCACCACAAAAACACAATTCTTGTTGCCCAGGGAATGTTCCAAATGTTTGCAATCAATGGATGATGCTGCAGAGAGAGGTATTTCATATTTATTTATCCGACGAATACTGACTGTGAGTATGCTACATGGTAAATATAGGCTTGAGCTTAGGGAAGACAAGCCTCTAATACCAGGAGCCTTTGATCTCTTAGAATTGATGCCCTGCTGGAGCAGTACTTCAGTGTAGCTAATCCCGGGAAGAACACTGATTTCTTGTATTTGCGAAAGATAGTAATGGAAGAATTCTTTGGTTTAAGCCAGTGAATGGTGTTAAAATTTACTTTCTGATTTTGGGTGGATTCATCTCAGAAAGCAGAGCCAACCAGTGCTGGTTGGAATGGAAGAAACTTCCCAGGCTCCAGGAGACATTCCCTAGGAGCATGCCCAATGATCTGTATTCTCAAAGGCCCTCCAAGGGATGGGGACCCACAGCAGAGTTTTTTTCTTTTTTTTCTTTTTAATTTAGGAGTGGTTGTACAGGGTGTACATGGTTCCACTGCATAGATTGGGCTCACAGTGATCCTTCTGTTTATAGCCTCCCAAGTGCTGGGATTACAGGCACGCACCACCACATCCACAATTCCTAAAGCAGTGACATTTCCATTCTTCGTCTGAAAAGACCCCAGGGAGGTTTGAGAGACTGAGCCTCGTTCTCCCACCAGTCCTTCTGAAGGAGTTGGTCAGGGGAACTCGAGTGTGTAGGCATCCTGAAAGGCCCAGGCAGTTCTTTTCTGAATCCTCGTAGACACACCACAGGGACATTCACTACCCACAGCCTGTCTCTTCCCTGCAGACTCTCCTCATACCTTGTTCAACACTGATTCCTGCAAGGGCTCTCTGAGCTCTGTGCTCCCCCACATGGAGGGCTGGCTCCGTGGAGGCCACCCCAGCACACACAGAGCATCTGCCTGGAGCTAGCTGCTTCCAGGGATTGGGTGTAGCACACGCTGGCACTCTTCTCCAAAGCCTGCTACCTTGCACAGCCTGTCTGCATGCATAGCTGCCTCGGTTAGCACAAGGATGACCTGCAGGACGATGGCTCTGCTCTGGTCTGCTGGGCTTGAACAGGGCCTGGCAGAGGGGCATTCACTGCAACTCCCTGTACCTCAGTTTCTCTCTTCAGTGTGGAAACCTCCTACTGATGACCAAAGGGGCCGACATGTGGAGCACACTGCTGGTCTGGAGTGAACCTGATTGCCTGGTGAACAGATGTGGTGGAGACTGGAGATGAAGCCAAGCAGAGCCCCTGCTTTAATCAAAGCATGGAAAAGTCCCAAGAGCAAGTCGGGCAGTGTGTGTCACCTCCGTGGGGCTGGTGGCAGTTTCCAAGGTCACCACACACTCTGCCCACCACTGCATGTGTCTACCCTACAAATCCTTTAGCTTAACTCCTTCATTCCCATGTGTACCCTACCACCCTTCCCCTGCCACAGAGATGCCTCAGGACAAATGCTTTCCTTTAGGTCAAAATAACAGGAGCAGTGGACAAGCTTCCACTATATCTGTCCATGATCTTGCTTTCACCTCCAGCAGAGAATCTTTACAAAGAGCAAATGACACTCAGAGAGAAACACCTCCCAGCTGCCGTCCTGGTGTCTTGGCATGCATGGTTCCTACCAGTGGGGTCCCCTCTTCTGTGAAGCTGGACAGGTCTGTGACAAGGTACCTTCTCACCACTGCAGTGTGAGGGAGGTGGGTAGGGGAAGTGCTGTACAAAGTAGCGAGGTGGACAGAGAGGAGATCAGATTGGCAGGCTGGCTGGGGAAACTCACAGAGGGATGGAAGACGGCATGGGGGAAATGACGTGATTTAATGTTCGCTCGAATACAATTATTACCAGGATGATCCTCTAGAAGAAATGGCATTAAGAGAAATGTATTTGAGCACATAGAAAGCAAGTGGAGCATGTGCTCACTTCTGATAACAAGGACAGACAAATGGTATAGAAATTAGGGCATCTGTCTCCCTGTTTTAGGTAACAGGCTCAAGTGCTTTTTCTCTATCTCACTCTATATATGCAAACTTAGAAACATATGTATACATATATATTCCCCTTGAAGACGGACTGAATTAGCTGAAGTATTCTTGTTATAAGAGAAATGAGGTATAATCTTATCTGTAAGCAAGTGTGTAATTTTCCTAACTGATCAGTATCATATTGTTTTCCAAGTTTGTTTCTCAATAGGTATAAAGAATATAAACCTTCAAAGCAAACGTTCTTTTTGGGTCTTTTTTGTTGTTGTTTTTTGTATTTTAGGGAAGGGTCTACTGGGTGTTCAGGGTCTCACTGCTAGATCAGACTCATAGTGATCCGCCTGCTCAGACTCCCAAAAGCGGGGATGACAAGTGCGTGCCATCACACCCAGTTTCAATCGCCATCTCAGTGTGCTCCCGGGGGCAGGGCTAGCATGGCAGGCCCAGGGATCAAACCGCCGGCCCCTGTGCCTGCTTGTAGGTATGTTAGTCTGCTGAGCTATTTGGCTATTTGGCTGGCCCTCTCATGTTTTTTGTGTTATCAATTCAGAAGCGGCTCAGCAAGCCCTTTGCACTTTTGTCTCTTCTTTCCAGTTTCCAGTTCATGGAACCTTCGTATTACCAGAGGGTCCATCTCAGCAAAATCTGAGGACTTCTTGGCAGACATCAGAGGGCCAGAATTATATAAAAAACAGAAAATTCCATTTTCACTGGATATATTCACTGGCCTCGTGAAACCACATAAAACTCTCCACACCCTCCAGGGTCTAACGGCTGGGCAGCTATTCCACTGGTGAGAGTGGCTAAACCAAGCTATTTTCACCTGCTGTCACACCATCCTGCTTTTTTTACATTGAGCTGCACTTTGACATTAAAGATTATTTTAGGAAATGGAAAATCAATTACAGAAATAACATAAAATATCACTGGCGTGACCGTCCTGAACACCCACTTCTGCCGTGGACTCTGCTGGACACAGTGCAATGTTGGAGTCAGCCAGAGACCTACCACATAGGACACAGACAATGTCCCTCGGAACAGGGTGCAAGCACACAAAGGCACCGCGACCCTGCACGGTAGAGCGCGGGTGAGTTCCCCAGTCACACTGCGGAATGATCAGTCGTCCAAATGCACATCAGTGAGGATCCACAGTGTGGCCACTGACACCCACACCAGCTCCATGCTTGATCCGCACCAGCGCAAAACCTAAAGGCAAGGAAAGCACAAGATGTGGACTGTGCACCACTGACTCTGTTCACACACGTGGCTGCATCAATGCCGCTAAGCCATGCTGAGCTCTCCACACCTCCAGGGGCTTTGGGTAATAATGAAAAGAAGGGTGGTCAAACTAAACAGCGAATGCTTAAACTTTTAAGTCACTATTGCAGCAAAAGGCATTGCTGTAAATCCCCTCAAAATAATCCACCTCCCTCAGTTGCATTTATTCCATTGCTCTTGCCAGTTTCTGAAGCAGTCCTGAAAGTTCTCTTTCATGGGAATTGCTGCAAGGTGTCATGGAGGCTGTGGTGAGCACCACCCCACACGCCTGGGCAGCACACGCAGTGCCCTGTGTGGCTGTACCCAACCCCCTCCCCCACTCCTGCACAATGCATGCAGCTTCCAGTCTTGCCTCAAATCAAAATGACCACGACTGGGAGGCATTGTGAACCAACTCGGGATGTCAAGGAAGGAATGATGGCACAGCTGAAGACGCCCAGGATGTGGCTCCAGAACTACTTGGTAAGGGGGGCAAGGCCTGGGGCTTACACGTGCTTGGAGTGAGCAGCGCATTTCAAAGGGATGGATGTCAATGTGTCTTTTACTGTAATAATTTTTAAAATAGAAACATTCACTGTATTTTTCGGTCACACTCCGGATGTCACAGAGTGTCATCAGCTGTCCCAAGCATACTGCACGGTGCAAGCGTGGGCGTGGAGGAGGTGTCACACGCGGGGACAAGGGCTGCGGATATCTCCAGCTCTTCCCGCTCAACTTTGCCAAGCATTGAAGCTGACTGATCTCACCCAATAAGAGTTACTAAAAAAGGACCAGGAGTCCCTGCTGCTGTCCCCAGAGTCTGACCTCATGAATGCTCCTGTACAGTTTTTGAGAGTCCCAAGGAATTTTCTTCGAAATGCACAAGGATGAAAGTGATCCTAACACCATCATGGTTCCTGGGTTTAAAGAACATAAATGAACGCTGATACAGTGCATTTACAGTGAAATTCAAATGTCTGGGTAAAGACTACACAACTTAAAATTCTAAATGTATTGCAGACTTTGAAGTGTTAATGGATTCATCCTTCAGCCAATGGTTCCTTATCTCTGCTCTGCCTCTCTAAAAGACGATATTCACAAACATGAATATCATCTTTCCTTACAGACTTCATGTTTTGCAATGTCAAGGGTCTTGTGCAAAATATTTCCCCACCACTTTCCCCCGCCATGAAATCAATGCCTTTGAATTAATCTAAATGAATTCTTAGGCTTCTGAAGATGTTCGGTTTCTGTAATGCACATTTTCCCCTTTATGTTACCTAAAGTTTACAATTAAGCCTCTTACTCTCTGGCAAACCAGAGAATAAAAAATAATGCACTGATAAAAGACAAAGTGTGAAAGTTCAACACTGCACTGAAATGGACAGGTGAACGTAGACAGAAAAGCTTAATGCATTGCGTTGAATGAAACAGATAAGAAAGAAAGGGTTCCTATCCTTTAAGAAAAGTTCTGCACACAATTGTTTTAAGTATAGTTACAAAAGCACAATTTGGTGTGTCTACACCCCACTAATATGTCACCTAAAAAACAAATGGCAATTGCTATGGAGACTAAAATATTGTAGAAGGGAGAATTCCTTCTCCAGAAGATGTGGAATATGTAGTCTGATTACAAATTTAAAAAGTGTCCAGTAAATATCTGTTGATGACTTAAGGGTATAACAGGGTACTTCAATCACAATAGTGTAAATTCTCATGCAAATAAAATGGCTACACATAGCAGCAGCACTTTTTTGTGATCCCAACAATACAGCATAGGAAATTTCAATTCAAAAGTCTGCCTTCACCTGACATTTATGTCGACTGTCTTTTCAAAGATCCCCTTCATTTATAGACTTTATTCTTAACAAAGAGACCACTGATTTCAAAAGACTGTTTGAAAAGAAAGGACAAAAGACACCATGAATACAACACTGAATCACCTGGCACTTCTCCTCAGTGGTGTCAGTGGCGAGCGGCCACGGTAGCAACAGAAATCGTAGCACTCAGGGATGTGACTGCTCGTGCCCTGGGCCAGCTTGCTGTACAATCGCTCTTGGTAAGTGTGCTAATGCTCCTCTTACACTACTACTCTGAAGCTGCAGTAATGAGGTGTGAAAGCTCAAACAGCCCTGACTGGCATTTCATGATTTGACATGTGACATAATTTAGTGACAAAATCCCAAATACGGCACATTAAATCATGGTCTGAAATTTTTAAATTTTGGGGCCAGGGAGATGGCTCAGTGGAATAAGCACTTCCCAAGCAAGCACAAGGGCCTGAGTTCAATTCCCAGTTCTGGAAAAACATAAAAAAATAAAAATAAATAAATAAGCTTTGCCTGACCCAGCATTCTACGTCATTTTATTCCACATTCAATAGTCATCGTTTTTATCTAGACCCTCTTGGTTGTTCTTTATTTCTGTGCCCTTCATCCCATGCCCAACAGGCAGATACAAAGTGCAACCCAGAAGCCATCATTGTTCACCAGGTTCAGATCTGCAGAAGTTGCACTATTTTTGCATCTTGCCACATATCATATGGAAGTTGATTGACAATGTTCACATCCTCTTGGACCTTAATAATCATGAAAGTGCCTATCAGCTACCTTCTTCTTGCTGAATTCAATTCCTGACACTCACAAAAAAAAAGGAGGAGAGGTCTAATTCAGCTCATGGTTTAGGGGGATTCAGTCCATGGTCAACTGCCAGAGAGGGCAAGAACATTACTACAGAAGGGAATGGAAGAGCCAGGAAACAGAATGGGGGAACAGCACAGAAAGAAATGCAGGAGGAGCAGCAGACAGCATGGGGCGTGCCCTCTGGCCTTGGGCAGCGTGTTCTAGCCTCCAACCAACTGCTGTTCATACCAACCAGTGTGCTGGACTTCGTTTCAGTGTCTTTGCAAGCTAATACCCTCCCTCCCTCCCTGGAAGGCTGGCCCTCAGAGGAGTAGGCCGCCCGTTCTGTTCATGTTCTGTTCTCAGGACCTGGAACAGAGCTGAACAGGTGAGGATCAGAGCTCCTCTCCATCTATAAGAACATCCCTGGACTCTCTGGAGAGCTTTCAGGGTCTCACCGACAACAGTGACTGTCACCACGTTCCTAAGTGCTAGCTGCTGTGTTTGGTGCATTTATTGCTTAAATGTATTTTTTAAGGAGTTATGTATCTAATCTCACTTCTCTTTATAAAAATGTAAAGTCATACAGAGAAGTGAAATAATTTGTATGAGTTCATCTAATTTCTTAGCAACATAGACGGTATGAGAATTTGAAGATGATGATTTTCAATTTGAAGACACTTTTTAACTCTCTCCTTTACTAGTGGCTTTCTAAATAGGAAGTGTTTGGGCAGCAATTGTTCCTTGTTGCCATTGTTGCCATTCAGCTGCCATGAACCTCTGCTCTCTGCCATGTGCACCTCTCCTTGGAGCCAGCTGAATATGGACTGAAACCTCCAATAACTGCTCTCTGTTTTCTGGAGGCTGGCAGGAGAAGCACAAGTTGAGACACAGAAGCTCATGCCAGTTGCACCCACCACCCTGGGGGTTCTTAGGAGCTGGAGAAGATAAGCCCTGATGGAGCAATGTGGGACTCTCAGGGAGAATCTTGCTCCATAGTCCCCCACTCACCTCTCAGCCTGGAAGCCTCTCCTCTGAGAAAAACCACAGCCAGATCCCTCCTCTAGCAGCCCCACAGGGGCTGTGCCACACCCTAATGAAACAACTTTGGGAAAAGCGGTACCATCTTCACTCCAATGAGCATGGCAAACGGGTATAGCACCACAGTGGGAAAGTGACTCATAAACATCCAATCAGTAGACTTTTGTCTAAAAGAATGCTCTTCAAGATAGTATAAGAAATGGATTTTTCCAGGGGTGGAGAGGGGTGAATTGTTGATCCAGGCTGACCAGGCGTTTCCACTCTTCAACTCCAAATTCTGCTGGCTACACTCCTAATTATGTTAATAGATGTGATGGGGTCCTGAGCCTCACCTAGACTGAGGGACATTAGTAAGCTACGGCTGGCCCCTTGTCTTGGAGCCTGGCTCCCTAGAGCTTAGGCAAGCTGCATGCTGTGCTCTCTGCCCTGGTAAGATATTGCCAGAGATGTGACTGCCTGGTGGGAAGGGTCCTGGGATGAGGCAGCAAAAAACCCTGTTCCTTCTTCTCTTACCTCAAGCAGCCTGTGGCATTGAAGAAGACCTCAGGCTCCACCGTGTCCCTGGACATGTTGCTGTTGCCATCACACCAGCCCGAGAAGGGAATGATGACCCGGTCAGCCAGAACAGGCAGGGCATCAGCCACCAGCTCCTCTTTGAGCTCATCAGTGGAAGACAGGTTCCAGAGCAGCCCTGAGGGATAGATGGGGTCCACTCAGCACCTGCAGTCTTAGAGGAACCCAGGGGCCATGGTCCCTCCCTCAAACCTGGTCTCTAGCAGATGGATCCTCCTTGGTGGCCTGGTTCACTGGACCTGTTTTGTGACTCTTTCATGAACACAATATCAATGTCTCCACTGGACTGGGGAGTCATTGGAGGATAGAGAACATCTGGACTTCTCTCTTGAGGTCAAAATGAAGCACATGGATATATTTGGTTGATCAGTGGCTCTGATATTTATTTTTTATTGAGATACTGCAATTGAATCCAGGGCCTTGTGCACAATGGATAAATATGTTACTCCCTAAGGACATCCTCTTTTTAATTTTATTTTTGAGACAAGGGCTTGCTAAGGTGCCCGGGTGGGTCTTGAATTTGACAGCCTCTTGCTTCAGTGTCCTAAGTAGCTAGGATTATAGGCATAGTCCATCAGTCACACTGATCAGTGGGTTTAAATGCAAATACTAGTACCAAGGACATTCTATGCTCTGCTTTCCATCTGAAAGTCTTTTCAGAAGTCCTTATCAATGTTATTCTACACATAGACTTTGCATCCTGGTGCAGTTCAAGGTCTTCACAGAGAAAACTCTTCTCTCTGATGCTTTACCAATAGAGATTCATGTATCCTTGAAACACAGGTGGGCACTAGAGACTGTAAACCCTGCCCCCAATAGCTTTGCTCTCTCCTCAGCATCAGCAAAGGCCAGGGTCTGCTGCACATGGGTCCTGCCTGGATACCAGCTTTCCTCCCCTGGCCCTTTACTCTTAAGAAGACCAGAACCTACCTATTGTGGGGTGACACAAACCCAGGGTCATCATCTAGTGACTTTTGTCTGGTAGTTATAAATTGACAAGCAAGACAAGGCAACGGTGCTCCTGCCTCAGTACAGAGAGCTCTGCCTCTTGGATCACAGTATTTCTAGAAGTAAGTTGGGTTGCTACAGCTAAGATCATGAGCATCTACCATCAGAAAATGTGGTAATCTGGGTAAGGCTAGTGGTATCAGGCTCCTAGGAGAGCAGCCCGGATCAAGTCTGCACAGGTGTGACTTGGCCAGGGCCTAAAGACACTAGTCTGCCTCCCAGGCAAAGACTATAGCCAGCAGCCTTGCACAGCCATGTCCTGGCTATCCATGCTGGGCCCCTACCAGTCAGCTATTTCTGGATCTCTGTGCTCCCGATTCTCCCCAGGAGGTTGACAGCCTCTCGGATCGCATTCTGCCTCCGGGTCTCCAGCTTGTTGGTGTTTCTCCGGAACACCAAGTTGCACAGGTCCCCCGCAGCAGCCTGCTGGACATTCTGGTTGGGGCTGCGGAGGAGGTCCACCAGCTTGCAGATGCCTCCCAACTGATAGACCTGCAAGAGGAGTTGCCACATTGCCTGGTTGGTGGGGCAAGGGGTGGTGGTGGAGAGGCCACGTTGCCCTATGGGGTGGGATGGGGAGCAGTCTGGGTCTGTTCAATACAGATTTTTTTCTCAGGCCAAAAAAAAAAAAAAAAAGGAAAAGAAACAGTGTTTGATAAAGATTGGTAAAGTATTGAAAGCTTGCAGCACACTCTTAGGCGCTGTAACTGTCTCCAGGAGCACTGTAGTTCACACCTCAAGTCAGTGCTCGGAACAGCTCTGCCCACAGCCCTGGGCACCGGCCAGCCCCCGACCACTGCTCACAAGATACCTTGCTTGCTCTTCAGGTGCAGTCTGAGCTTCCCGCTGCTGTTGTTTCTCCGTTGCCAGAGTGCCTTTCTGATTGTTTTGCTGCCCCTCACCCCACTTGCCAGTCCCTCAGGAAGCCCCACCACATGTCATGTTTCTACCGGGATTCCCAGGACTCCAAGTTCTTGCCCTTCTGGGCTGTAAGCACTGCCTCTGTCTGCACCAACTGGTCAGAGAACTTTTTCTTACTTCTTAAACCAAAAAGCAACCTGTGGTATGCATTGCTCTATGTGCTATGTGGAAAATTTACCTGAACCTTCAGAGTCTAGGGTAGGATCACTCGCCATCTTGGGAGGCTGTAAATCATTGTTATTCAGCTCTTGATATTGATGATGATATTTGAGTGGCATTATCTTCTGAATTAGAAAAATACTGAAGTCAGGAGAAAAGACAAAAAATATTTTGAGGCTAAGGTAACAATCATGAAAAATTGGGATATATATTCTCTGACAAAATCATTATGGGCAACATGAAAAATGTACTTGGCCTTAGTAAGATATATTTCCAATGCAGTGATTGGTTAATGGGTAATTAGATCGATTATGCCTGTATCAATGTACAAAATCACCCTTACATATTCATACATGCCAGTTTTATAAATACAGTTTTAAGTGGCTTTAGAATAGTTCCTTTATCCTTGTGAAAGTGCCAAATAAATTACAAATGTCCCTCAAAGCAGCAGGAATTCTGTAATCATCTCCATGTAATTCCTTATAATGTTTCTCTCATTTTTATGTCATCACTAAATCTGATTCTCATTTTTGCATGACTACTTGGAGAACTTTTATCTTTATTGTCATAAAAAAAAGAAAGCTCGGTTGAATTTTTCTTAGTAATTTGCTTCCAAGATATTTCCCTGGACTGTGCTGTACAAAAAAGTAATTATTGTGCATATTATTTAAATTTAATTTAAATCTATGCTTCATGTTGAAATTATAACTTGAAAAAACAATTAAGATAGGGGAAATGTAATCCCTTCTCTTGTGAAATAAAAAAAAAATAGCTATGTTGATTTGAAATCTTAGCTGTTTTTGTTTCTGAACAGTCTTTTAGCCTGTGAAAGAAAGACAAAATTTTAATTTTAAAATTCTTCATAATCATCTCACTTAATTTTTTTCACTCACACTGATATGATTTTTATCATTATTTGAATAAAGGGAATCTCCCATTAGACTGCTTGTGATAAAGGAAAGAAAAGCCTTGGTCAGGGTCAAAAAGCATTTTCAAAAAGAATCTCCGAATGCAATTGTTTTATACTTTTTGTTTTTTATTCATCCAGGTTGGCAGTGCCTGGTGCTTGTGCTCCTCGAGTGGCACTGGTGTGTGGACACAGTGCTCCTCCACTTGTTCACACCCCTCTCCCTCCATCTCCTCTCCCTCAGTCCTTCTGTCTCCCTCCCAGTTGGAAAGGACCCGTCACCCTCTTTCCAATTATTAATCTTTTATTTTGCTTTTTATTTTTATTTTTGATTTCTCAAATGAAAGAAACCATTTTCCAGTTAAGCTCCTATGTCTGTTTTATTTCACTTCACATTTTGGACTCAAGGTGTATTCAATTTGCTACAAATAATTCAGGTTTATCTTTCTTCATGGCAGAGCAGACAATGGTACATAAATACCACAGTTTCTTTGTTCATTTTTCTACTGACGGCCAAAGACAGTACTTCCAATGTTTCGCTATTATGAGCTGTGCTGCTACAGACAAGTTTAAGAGTAACCACTTCAGTCACAATGAGCAAGTGGGTGTATTTGCTTCTTTACTGCTCATGGACATCATGGCATGTATCTCACATAGACTCTTGCTGTCGTCTACTGTGGGGAAGTGACTGCTACTAATAGCAATTGACTTTGTTAAGTAGAATTATCAGAAGAGACCAAGGCATTTCAACAATAGGCGATGTAGCCAAGCATGGTGGGCACCCCTATAATCCCAGAACTCAGGACGCTGAGGCAACAGGATCACCATGACTTTAAGGCCAGCCTGAGCTACATAAGTGAGTTCAAGGCCAGTCTGGACTAAAGCAAAACAAAAGTCAAACATAAGGGATGAAACCAATAAAGACTTGAGTTTGGTTACGTCCAATGTGTGTTTGTAGCAATGATGATTGCTCCAAGCTTATGAACTTTAAGCTCTCATTTTTCAACTTTATCTCAACCCCACAATGGGTTCCATATATGCATGCAGAAGAGCATACCACAGGTTAAGGTGGCATAGTAAAGCAGGTCGTAACATCATACAGTTAGTAGTCTCTGATGTATGATGGCTTCACTACAGTTTCTTGACCTGGTGAAAGTATGAAAGAGATTCACATTCAGTACAGGTGATCCTTTGAGTTTTTCATTTTGACCTTGTGCTACACAGGTGGTGTGCATCACAGCACTCTTGCGGAGCCGAGCTGTGGCTGGCACAAGCATCGCTGGTCACGGGGCAAGGAGCAGCACGCCACAAGGGGCTGTGTTGCTGAGACCGTAGATATATTAACTGCATTTCCAAAATGAGCTTTTCAGGGGCTGGCTCAGTAGAATAAGTACTTCCCTGGCAAATGCAAGGGCCTGGGTTCAAACCCCGGTTCCATCAAAAAAAAAAAATGAGTTTCAGTGGAAGATGGGTTTATGAAGATATGGCCCCACAGTAACAAATCAATGATGGAAGAACATCTGTAGCCAGAGAAGTGTTTCACTTACCCAGCAAAGATTCCCATGCTCCCTGGGGTCTTGGGAGGGGAGCTACATGATCAAACCATTATCTCTGGTACCCACTGTCAGAAGCAATCAAATGAACTAAAATTTAAAAGTAAGAAAGGGGACCCAACTCTCTCGCCAGAAAGACATATGTTTTTCAGATAGGAGACAGTGATACTATCCAATGGCTTCATGAAAAGTATCATAAAAAATAGCAACACTAAGCATGTGGTCACCCTAGTTCTGAGGCCAAAAGTGCTGGCCATCCACTGTGCAAACAGACTTAGGCTTGTGGAGTTTTTGTGCTGCTCAGTCACAAGAGTGGTTACAAATAAATATTTAGTGGAATATTCAGTACAGTGAAGCTTTCTTCCCTTTAAAATGCATTCTCAGGCCTATAAAAGGTATTTGCTACCAAACACTGCTAAAGGAAATACAGAATGGTAGGACACTTGTCAGCAGAGGGAAATCTGGGAATAGCCTCAAGAATTACAGCTGTACCTTCTTCTACATACAGTTGTTAGAAATCTGGATGCCATCCTATTATTAAAGCTGCACAAAATCGTGATTGAAATTAGGCAGCTTGGTCAATAAGCATCAGCTACATAAAGTACAGTAAGTCTACATTGTTACATAAGACTCAGTTTCTAAAGAATTATTTCTGTTTCAAATATTCCCATCATAGTGCTTTTCTCTAAACATAATGGAATTAAATTAAAAATCAACAATAGAAAGTTCTGTGGAGAATCTCCATGTACCTGGTAGCCAAAGGACACATCGCTAAGTAAGTGACCATCGATCTAGACCCATAGGCCTAGACTCTAGAGTTCTCCTCTGCAGAATTATTCTGATAAAGAAACAGTACAAATACTATACAACAACAAAGCTCAGGCTGACATCCTTCATGGGCATAGATGCACAAAATTTAAGTTAATTTTTAGCAAGTGAAATTCAGCAAAATATATCTGGAAGGACACGATTATTTGACCATGTGGGATGGAATCCTAAGACAGTCCTGCACAGCCCCATGGTGGGCTGTGAAGAATCTGTGTAATCTTTTCTCCACTTATGGCTCCACAGTAGACTACCCACAGAGGAAAACTCCCTTACTGGCTTTCAAGAAGTCAGTCTTCTACTGTGAGGGGCATATGGCCAAACTCAGGGAGAAACTGGGAGCCTCACACTCAAGACTCAGTGAGATTACAGACACCTTGGTCCCTCACCCGCCATGTGAGCCACTCCCAGAATGAGCTCAGAGGTGAACACTGAGCTTCGGAGGAGACCTGTCCCTTCCCAGGAGCAAGGATCTCGGCCTGGGAAACCTGGACAGCTCCAGTCCAGACTCTGCCAGCAGGACTGGGTAAAAATGAATGAGCATTGCCACAAGTCACGTTGTTTGTGGTCATTTGTCACAATGCAAGAGAAAGTCAAGCAGCACCCACGTGAGATTTGCT
>PVKA01027295.1:0-30722 GCA_004027165.1 Ctenomys sociabilis
TTTCTTTCTTTCTTTCTTTCTTTCTTTCTTTCTTTCTTTCTTTCTTTCTTTCTTTCTTTCTTTCTTTCTTTCTTTTTCTTCCTTCCTTCCTTTCTTCCTTCCTTCCTTCCTTCTTTCCTTCCTTTTTTTCTTTCTTTCTTTCTAATGTATTTGGTACAGGGTCTCACTACACAGCTCGGACTCCTAGTGATCCTCCCGTTTTCAGTCTCCCCAGTGCTGGGATTACAGGTGCGCACCACCACTCCTGGCCTTATTGGTTGACTCTGCGAGGACAGAGCCAACACAGTCTGTGGGGGCAGGGATTGAACCCCATCCTTGTGCTTGCCTAAAAGGGCACGTAGTCTGCTGAGCTATCTCGCTGGCACAATTATTGGCCTGGGTATTAGTTTTTATTTTGAGTCATGGTCCTCCTGAGTGGCTCATTGCCCAGGTTGAGCTAGAGCTTGCAATCCTCCTGGTGTGCTGGGATTACAGGCATGTACCACTGTGTCTCGCTAAGATCAAGAAATCTTTAATAAAGGAAATTTAAAACTATTTCCTGACAGCAGACTTATTATAAAATAATTGCTAAACAAAATTCATCCAGTAGAAGAAATATACTAACACAAGAAAATTTTTATCATAATAAATAAAGGAATTATAACAGAAAAAATAAATGCTTGTGTAAATGAAACACATTATTTTTAGTTCTTGATTCCTTCATATATGATTGACTGTTGAAAGTAAAAATATTATCCCTCTCTGATGGAATTTTCCTTTTATGTAGATATATGACATCTGTAATACTAAAGAAAAAACCTTATTGAGTTCTTGATCCAAAATAGTGACTATAAATTTGTATTAGGGTCATACAGTGTGGGGTATTTTGTTGGGTCCACTTTAACAATCTAATACAAGTAGATACATTGTAGTCCTTAGAGCATCCACAAAGAAAAAGGAAAAAAGCATACTAAAAGAAATATATCAAAAAGCCAAAAAAATACTAAAGTGAAATGCTGAAACATGTATACATAACTCACTAGAATTTCAGGAAAGGAAAAGGGAATATTAAAAATTAAACAAACCTCAGACAAGTTAGAATATTGAGAACTAATACATAAATACACTAATAACTATAGTAAATATTAATAGAACTGACACAGTGATTGAGATCTTTACAACAGATTAAACTAAGATTCTACCTATGCTGTCTATATGAAATTATATATAACAACATTAATAGTCGAAGAGTAAAAAGAGAGAATATAATACAACAAACCATTATTTTAAAATACTAGGGGGCCAGCGAGATTTTGCTCTGCAGACTAAGCACCTGCTTAGTCAAGCGCAGAGTCCAGGGTTTGATTCCTGGCAACGCATGCCATGCTGGCCCCACCCCCAGGTAAATGAGTCTTGGTGGGGTGGTGCATACCTGAATCCCAGTATCTGAGAGGCTGAAAACAGAAGGATCACTATGAGTCTGAGCTGCATAGTGAGAACCTGCACAAAATACAAAAATAAAAACAAAAGCCACTGGGTTGATTATATTACTATCAGATAATGTGGATATCAGACTAATGAAAATCACTAATACGGCCAGGAGGGGCAGTGCACAGCCATAAATAAGTTAACATGAAGTGGTAAGGATCCAAATGTGCACACAGCTAGAAAGCAGAGGGCAAGCTGCAGTAATACGAGTCTAAAATTCCAACCAATCTACTCAGGAGCTAAGACAGGAACAGCCCAGGTTTAAATCCAGCTCAGTCAATTAGAGAAATTATTTAAAACAAAATATAGGCCTGAGGCTCCAGCTCAGTGGTGGAGTCCCTGCTCTGGGTTCCATCCTCAGTAGCACAACCAAGATCAGAAACAGCAATAACAAAAGCAATAAGAGATTCACACATGAAGTGCAGCATGATAAGAGTGAGCAGAAATATAGGTAAACTACATTCCAGTTAGGCTTTGACGTCTTACCTAATAATCTATAGCACCAACTAATAGAAAATAGAATTGAAAAGCTATAAGCTGCTAACTAATGCTACATGCCACAATAGGGTAATCTTAAAAAGAGCTGTGGATAGGAAAAAAAAATCAGGTAATCCTATTCATACAGAAGTAAAAATCAGGCATTAGATTTCAAACTTGAGTACATTTTTACTTCAGTTGATGCACATGAAATTTAAGATATACAAAATTGCTTTCAGAAACAAAAAAAAATAATTCTGTCATAAAAGTAATGCATTCAGGCTCAAGGCACTTGGATGGGTGTGTATATGTGTTTAGGTAGACAGACACACCGAGTGCAAGAGATAAATTTATTTTAAGCTTTAACTGAGAACTTAACTGAGAAGTCAGTGGTAAGAGGAAGGGTGTGTGTGTGTGTGTGTCCTAGAATACCTCAGTTAGATAAGAATAATCAAGAAATAAACTTTTATTCTTATAAAAAGAGAGTAAATCACCTCACAGAAATAAACTTCATTTCCAGAACCACTTTGGTGATACTATTTTCAAAGCTAAATAGGAAACTAAGCTATGTATGAATATTCTAGAAAGTTACACAGGGTTCGGCCCCCAAGAGACCCAGTGCATAAAATGAGAACATGTTGCAACTGTGGCTGGTGACCCCTCTGTCAAAGGCCAGGCCTCAAGAGAAACATGGACCACCCAGGCCTCCCTGCCTGCCCTGGGGACAAGCAGCATCTTGAGCTTATACCAGAATTCTTATCACTGGGCACCCTAAAGTCCAGCCAAGCATCAGTCACCCAGGTCAGTGACTAGAGCACCCCTGGGAATGACCCATCCCTTCCTACAGAAATGACTGTGTTCTTTCCAGGTACCCTCGCTGCGTGACCTGCTTTCCTATTGGACCAATATTAGCTAAGTGAGTATTTTTGCAATCCTATTGGTTGAATGTAATTTGTACACACCTTATGATTTTGCTCCATAAAATATTCTTGGAGAAATGGCCTATGTAGCAACCCATGTCCAGATCCTCTCCTGTCCCTCAGGAACTCTCTCTATACAAAGTTTTCCCATTCTTAACTTCTACTGGTCCTTAGAATTCATTTCTTCATTTCAGGGCTCATGAACTTGTCTTACCTGGCATCTAGCTGGTTGAGAATTCTATTTCCCCTAATGCTGGACAGAACACACACCAGGCTGGCGTAAGGCTGGTGTGGAGTGCCGGGGGAGAAACTGCAGGAAAGAGTGGAGCTGCGCTTCCTGCTCCGTGTGACTGTGAACATAAATTGCTCCAAAGAGGCTTAAATCACAAACAAAACTCTGTAAAATGGGGAGAAATGTCTATGAAGCACAACTTTGTAACAAATTTTTGTGGAACTTTATGTATTATCCCCAAACCAATGATCATTTGTATATTACCAAAGATATTTTGGTTGATAGAGTTTTACCAAGCCCTTGAACCATCTCGTAAGCCCGTGCACTTCTTTGTAAAGTGGAGTTTAACAAAAACACTGGTAAGAATGAGATCAAGAGTTGATTAAGAATCCCCCCAGCAACACACACACACACACACACACGCATGTGATGCCTGACTCTCCTTGGTGTCTCTTCAGGCGGCTCCTCCTCCTCTGTCTGTCTTCAGCAAGAATGCAAGTTAGGTCAGCCTACCAAGAATCCTCTCTTAACCCTAAACTTCCTCCTAAGTTATTTTCCATTTGCTGACCCTTACCTCGTTCCTTGGCTTGCTCCTCATGCTCTGTAGAAAATGAAAAACTGAACTTTGTCTCCCTTCCCTCTGCAAATCTCATAGCAAAGGTTCTTGTATCTGTCAACATGCCTCAAAGTGAAGTATGTCTCACTATTTTAACAGATATTATTTGACATTTTTAAAAACACTCTTACAAACTCAATACCATTATCAAACACCTCATTGTGTAAATAACTCAGAATTATTTTATCCAGGTACATACATATACAGTATGTTAGAAATTACTTGAAATAATTTTTATGTGGTACTCTCACAGAGAACATTTAAAAAATTTTTGATGTGTGTTGAAAAATAAGTTTAGGGGGCCGGGGAGATGGCTCAGTGGAATAAACACTTCCCTGGCAAGCACAAGGGAATGAGTTCAACCCCCAGTCTTGAAAAAAAAAATTTAGGTCACGTGTGAGAATGGTAGAGGAAAATTTATAGTTATACTGCATTTGCCAATATTTAAATAAAAAAAGTCCTCCAATTAACTAGATTTAGCCTCTTGAGAAAGCAGTATAGCAACCATCTGTAACTCATTGCTTAATCCTGTGTCTCCCGAGTCTTGTTACTCACTTTTTAAAACATCTTCCTTAAGCTAATTCCCATAAAATAATTTTTCACCTTTTTCTTCATTCATTCATTATTGATCTTTAATTTAGTGCTCCTAAGAAACCGACCAACTGTTCTACCCTTCAATGTAGCAATATAAACAACATTGACAAGATATAAAACTCATCCTAAAACCATGTTGTACAGACCAGTGCACTATTTAAGTGCTTAGGCGGTAGATAAGGCTTCCCTGGATTTGGAAGCTTTCCCTGAGAAGTCACTTTGGAGTTTATATTCCAAGAAAATATTAGTGAACAAGAAGCTTGGCCAAGGACAGACTCCATGGGAGCGAGCGAGCGATGTGCTCTCACCAGTGATTGCTGCTGATGAAACTGAGGAGCATTTCCCACTGGTTGCCATGGTTTCCTCCATTATGCAGATGAGAACACAATTATAATTGGCAAGCTAGAAATTGGTATAATTTCTTATATTTTATTTTAATGAAGTTGTCTAATTGAAAACTTATTTCATCAGATGGCTATGTTTAAGATTTCTTTGTGACAGATAAGATGGGGAGATGCATTATTTCATTAGTTTTACTCAGTCCATATTCATAGCTGATATTCCTGTTATCAACTCTAATGTTCTTTTGGATGATGGAAATATTGAACATGTTTAAATTTTCATTTACTATGAAGAATCTTTGCTCATGCAATCATTTAATCAGAAGCACACTTAGATCTAAATTGCCTAAATGATAAGAATAATTAAGCACACTTGAGAAAGTAATCTATATTAAGATGAAGATCTATTTCTGTGCATATTCATATATTTTGTTCTCCAAATGGGAAAAACTAAAAATCAGCAATTTTTAATCAAGGAATAACAGCAACTTAGGATGTGCCTATGTTTTCATGGGTATCTAGTTTAAATTAGGCATAAGATGAGAAAGTGAACATGTGAAATGTAATAAAGGCACACGTTTTCATACATTAAAAGAGAAACCATGGATTGAGAATTCAAATTATAGATAAAAAGTATAAAGACACATAACAAATGTTTGGAAGCAATTAACCAAGATGGGCAAATGTGAAACTCCCTAGTGGTGAACAGAATATACCAACATATGAACTGTGTATCAGTAACATCCCTTAAAGTATGTTTTCTATTGATTATATATAAAGTATTAACAATGCACATAAGGTATACTGACTACATTGATTTCCTCAAGGAAATCAGTGAAAAGTATTAGGTAGAAAATGGAAAACACTGGACAAATTTAAAGTCAAAGCTAAGAAAAGGAATAAAGAAGAAGGGTGTGTGGAGGCGGAGAAGGAAAAAGATTGAGGAAGAGGAAGGAGAGAAGGAAGAAAGCCAGGAAAAGAAGTAGAAAAGGATTCTGGCTTTGAGACCTGGCAGCATATGGCTGGGCTCTTATGGGACTGCTGAGTATTTCTTGAAGAAAATACTCTATAAAATATCAGCAATAATCAGAAAATATTATTCTCTGACTACTGAACAAGTGAAAGCAGACTCACTGGCAATTGTGTTCGAAGATGAAACATAGCCCAGAACTTCAGTAAAGGAATAGAGTGTCTCCTAACCAGATCATCCCAAGGGACAGCTATCTACTACTGAAGGCAACACCAGACCTACATTCCACTCTGGCCACCTGGGAATGAAGATGACCTCTCCTGTGTTAGGAGAGCTGTCACTCTAGGAGTAGAGTAGAGCCAGGCAACTGCAAGGACTGTACCTCTGTAGCAAACATCAGATGAAGAGAACAAGTGTCCATACATCGTCACTGAGAATTAGAAATCCTGGCCAGAGTAACTTTTACACCTGGATCAGAGCCTTGTCATTTCATTGCCCTTCTGCAGTCCTGACTTTTCCAGAGATGGTGGCCTTTCAGCTAGAGAGGGGCGATGGCAAAGCTACACTACAAGGCCACTGGGGCAGCAGCTGCATGTCACCAGGCCAAGAGCTTAACTCTGAAACCATGCAGAGCAGTTTACACACTCATGGTACACCCAGGGACAACTGAATTAGCTTAGGGTTGCTATAGCCTCATAAACTGATGGAACATAGGCCTTAGTGCTTTCTCCAAACCAGGACCCCAATCTGTGTTGCTATAGACATGTGCATACATGTATCACTGTAATATGCTGTGAAGAAGAAAGTTTCCTATTAAAGTTTTTCACATTGTAACGTGTTTGCAGTATGGAGAGACCCCCATTCATCACGGAAGGTGTGTACGTGTGCACAACACAGCTCCCAGCCGTTGCTCCTACACTTCCTCCTCTTCACACTCACAAAAGCTCTCTTTACACATTTTTCTTTCAATTTTTTGTTTTTCTTTAAATTCTTTTCCCCTTCCCATCCTCCATCTCTTGTCCCTTCTCCCACTTGACTAAGTTCTTCCTATTTTGTAAGATCTCTCCCTGATTTAATTGTTATTTATACTTCAGGTTTTTGACACAGGGAAGTAATGTGATATTTTAAATTTCTGGGTTGATGCATTTCACTTACGATTATGATCTCTAGGTACATCCATTTACCTAAATGCCTCCAGCTTATCCTTCTGTATGGCAGGTGATAGTCAATTATATATAAAGACCACACTTGTTATCCATCCATCTGTAGATGGACATACAGGGCTGCTTGCAAGATTTAACTGTTGTGAGTGCACTGCTCTAAACATTGGCAGGCATGGGTGGTATCACGGACTTAATCTGTTTACCCATGCATGGCTAATTTACAAACTACCCAAGTATATTTGGCTCATAGTTCTAGGGACATAGGGCCCAAACAGAATAGTGCTGTCATCCTTCTCAGTGCCACCTGGATGTGGCACAAGATAGTGGAGAAAGAGAAGAGTGTCAGCTGCATGCAGAATATACAAGAGTGTCAGTTGTGATGACCAAGCTTGCATTATAACAATGCACTTCTATAAAGGCTGATCCAGTCTTGTGGGACATGCCTTACTTTGAGACAGCATTACTCCACCCACAGTGATTTCACCAAATTACTGACTTACCCAACCCTAGACCCTACATCACGGTGGTTACCCTACAAAATCACCAACCTTTGGCGACCAATCCTAAATAAACTGTACCAGTTACCAAAACAAAATTATATACAATTATCAATCATTGATATATAATTATTAATTATATAATTATGTAATCATTAATTTTATATATATGCGTGATGAGAGTTGAGCTCAGGACCTTGCTCTTAGGCAACTGAGCCATCTTCCTATCACTGAAGTAAAATTATTAAACAAGAACACGATTTTCGGTACTTCTCTGAAAATAATTAGGAACAAACTAATTTTTCTTGTTACATAAATGAAGCTACCAATGAAATGCTATCAAAATCTAAAAAGTTGTTTCAAGTCTGTGAAATTATTAACAACATATAAAACAATGAATGGTCTCTTCTTCCTTGAGAATAAATAACAGAAACCTATAGAAGCATTGGCCATATTATGGAAGTTAGCATAAAAATGGGAAATACTGCAATTAAGAATTAGCATTTCATCTCAGGTATGATCACGGTATAAAAAGAAATTGCACAATAGAGTTTCACAGTGTTATGGACTTTGTATTCCAATAAAGATAATAAAAAAACAGAATTGAGTTAGAATATATCACAACTGTGACGACCTGGAAATCCTATCAAATAGAAAGGTGCAAAGCGTGATTGGGATATTCCCAGAGCATGGGAATAAATCCAAACTTGCAGCAGTTAAAAATATAATTTCTATGTTTCTATAACCATTTATTAATTAGGTCTCTTCAAAAGAACAGAATCCATAGAATTTCTGCATTTGTACAAGGGAATTCATTCGACGTGGAGACAGGCTCCAGGGTGCCGGACAGCCAGTAACTGCTCAGCCTACACAGCTAGAAGCCATCGGACAGGTGAAACCAAGAAAGTGCTCCTAATCTGAGACTCCAGGCCTGAAACCTCCCTGGAAAGTAAGTGAATGAGTCCACTCACACTAAAAGCCCTCAAAAACCTGAGTCTGATGTCCATGGATAATGACAGGTGCAAAAGTTGCGCCTGCTCAAGAATAGTAGAGCTTTCGTACTGTAGGCCAACTTCCTCCGCTTCGCCTTTCCTTTCATCCAGTCTCTAAGCCTATTGGATGATTCTACCCAGCGGTCTTTCTCTCTCATTTGCTGATCTATATGTCAATCATCTTAAACCACAAACGCATCTGGAAGCGTGCTTTATTAATCTTCTGCGTGTCTTTGAATCTAATGAAGTTGACAACCCTGATCAAATGTCACGCACTCTAATAAAAAAGCAGGGTAAAACTACTAAGAGATGTGTATTTGATCCAACAGATTAAAATCTTACATAAAATTTGTCTGATTTGGGACGTCTTCATATAATATTATTTCTCCTTCTGACACTCTAAATATCCAAAATTTAGTGAAGATTCAGAAAAAAATAAAGTAACTATTAGTTACATTTATTCATAAGCCTGAATTTTCATTTTACAAAGATTAGGTGATTTTAGTTTTTTTGAAGGATGCTTGCATATTTTTGACTGAATTTTCTCTGTAAGGATTTAAGAAATTACTGTGGAACAATAACAGAAAATACCTAGACTAACACATAATGTTAAACCTGTGCACACCTTTAGAAGCACCGTGGAATTAAAGAATAGAATAAATGATCTGTTTTATTTACCTTAAAATGTTGATTACCATTTTGTTTTAATTACTTAAATTATCTTTTCCCTTGTGCATTTTTCTCTTTGATGTGACTCTCGTGTGTTTCAGAAATGGGAAGAACTTATTCCTAGATTTAATGTAAGATAAGCACACTGGACTTGGAAGTTTCCCAAATTTAACTCCAGTAAAAATGAGGCTATATCAGGGAAAAGCAGTTAATTTTTCACACAGTTGGATGACAGTCAAAAGCATTTTATAATGGAGTGGAATCTATTCTTTCTCATAATGAGGGAAGCAAGATTCCTTAGTAGATTATAAAACTAAAGGTATATGACATCAGTATTGTGTTGATCATTCATCCTTAATTATATTAAAGAAAATAATACAAAAAGAATATTTGTTTTTTCTGTATTGAGGACAGGGTTTACAGGGTTTCTACATAGATCTACTACATAGATCAGACTAGTAGTGAGCCTCCTGTTTTCAGACTCCCAAGTGCTGGGATTACAGGCACATGCCACCAAGTCCAGTATCAATGGCCATCTCAGCGCACCCCCGGGGGAGTGGGGCTGAAGGGGTAGGCCCAGAGATCGATTCCCCGCCACTGCGTCTGCCTAAGCAGATGCTTTAGTCCGCTGAGCTATCAGACCGGCCCAATACTTCTTAAAGGAACAATGAAAACCTACTGCACATTCAGCATTATTTTTTTTTTGAACTCAGGAATAATATAAAGAACTCCAGAGGGTGCAAAGACAAGGGCCAGAATCAAGAAAATTGAACATTTACAGCCTTTTCATTCTTTTTTTTTTTTCTTTTTGCTACTGAGAATTAAATTCAGGATCTTGTGCTTGCCAGACAGGTACTTATGCCACTGAGCTATCTCCTGGCCCACAGCCTTTTCAGAATACAATACAGTTTCTATTCCAACCTTGCAAAATCTTTCTTATGCTATTCATTAAATTATTTAAATAGTTTACCTTGGAAATTATTCCAATGCTGGACACGAAAAACATCTACTGTTTTGGTAGTATTAATGTATAAAGTTCCAAGCAACCTTCACCTAGTAGAATATCCACATATAAATGAAATATTTGCATTAATTTAAACATTTTGAATATTTAAGAAAACTTTAGAGAATTTCTGCGCTAATTTGACTTTGCACCTGGCCCAATGCTTATCAATGTCTTTTTAAAATGATACAATTGATAAATCTACAAAACTCAGGAAATATACTTTTAATGAGTTCAGGCAATTTTTTGAACTGCAAAACAGAAAGTACAAAGGATCTGCAATTGGACATCCATCAGGAACTCAAATAAAAGTTCTTTTAACTGATTTCCATTTAGAAACTCACTGCATTAGCTGTGTTTCTCACTTCCTCTTCCAACATTTCGATACCTCCCATGGCGTTTTCAAACAGTTCAAATAGCTGCTGCTTCTTGTGCCCCAACAGTTCTGCCCATGTACATGTCCCTAGATGCTGGGAGCAGGCTCTGTTCTTTTCCTGACCTTCCTATGCACATTTTTGGGAATATATAATGTAATTATCATGTAAATTGATAAGGTAATATAACAGGGAAAAGGGCCTTTTCTAGAAGACAGTTTTAGTGCTTTGTGAACACTTGGCAGAGCCACATTAAATCTTCAGGTGAAGCTAAATATGGATATGAAACCACAAAGAGGGGAGAGAGGTACTTTTATTCGTTAAATTTATCGCTGAAGAATATTTGTTACAAAAAGAAGAGAATTTTTAAGTTACTGCCAAATAAAGCAATTCAAGAGATGGAGGGGAGGGAAGAGGAACTGGAAGGGAAGGGAAAGTGAAAAGAAGTGAGGGGTGTTTTGGACATGCAGCTCTCCATGCTGGATGCAGTGAATGTGTAATGCGAATGTGTACAAATAGAAGAGATTAAAACTTAGGTATGTGAATTACGTGTGTCGTTTATGCAAGAAATAAAGCAATAAACTCCAAGGAGCAGTAAGCAAAGCTTTGTCCTCTTATGGAGGTTTCATCTGAGTTGGTGGAAATGCTGTAGGGAAGTCTGACTGGGAAGTTCAATTTCTCTTTCTTTTCAATTTTCTTTTCCTTTCTCTTTTCTTTTCTCTTCTTGTCTTTTTCTCTTTTTTCTAGTGAGTGCAAGACCTACAAGGTCTCACTACTCAGATCGGATGTGTAGTGATCCTCCTGTTTTCAGCTTCCCAAGCACTGGGACTACGGGGGTGCACCACCACGCCCAGTCCCAATCACCTCCTCAGTGGGGCCCGGAGGAGGGGCTGACCACTGCACTCTGCCTAAGCAGGTGACTTTAATCCACTGAGCTATCTGGCCAGCCCAGGAAGTTCATTTTCAACCCAGTGAGATGTCATTGACAGGCAGAGACATGTGGCCCCTACCCAGTTTTCTCTGTGAATAAGGAGTCTGAGTATATAAGCCTCTAGATGTTTTTAATATGCTTTAAGAAAATAAAAAACAGGGTGGTCTAAGCGCCTGCTTGGCAAGCTCAAACACCCAGGTTCAATCACCAGTACCGCATACCATGCCAGTTGCAAAACCAGGTGTGGTGGTATGCACCTGTAATCCCAGCACGAGGGAAACTGAGACAGGAGAATTACTGAGTCCGAGCTGCATAGCAAAACCCTGTACCAAATGAATAAATAAATTTTTAAAAAAGAAAAGAAAAAAAATAACAATGCGTATTTAGGCTACAAAATTATTTTCCTTACCCTGTTCTAAGGATAGCCCTAGAAACAAGCAAACATTTAGCTCAGGAGCTCAGTTGTGGGAGGTCACATGACCCCACCACGAGATGTGCTCTCCAGTCTGCTGCCGTCTAACCAGTGTCTCTGAGGTATAAGTCTTTGAATGAAGGAGTACACTGTCTTTCTTGTTAGTTTAAGACTTACAAGATTTCAATTCGTGTTTTATATCACAAGTGCCAAAAAGTCACTTTTCTGACCATTTTCCTTTACACTGATCTCTAAGTAATACTCAGATCTTAATGGTGTATTATACTTGTTTCCTTAATTGAATACAATACCATCCTCCTCCATCACTACCATTCTGAATATGCTGCTGCTTTAAAGGATAGCTCACTTGCTCACAAGCTTTAACTGGGGACCTATATATGTCAGATAGGAAATAGCTTCTGTACACAGATAAGCTACTAGGCAATTTTCCTGAGATCATGGAGCTTGAACTTTAGCATATATATATATATATATATTTTTCTTTTTCATTTCTTAAAACTACTCTTTATTAGCTTCACCCTAGACCTGTAAGTATTTTCTATGATCCGTAACTGAGAAATGATCATTCATTCTGCATACAAACAAGTCTAGAGATGTAACTCTACAATAAAAGTACTTTTAACAAGGATAACAGTATTTTTCCAGAATAATGAAAAGAGATAGCAATGATGATCAATACAAATGTTCAGCAGAGTACACTGTGTGATTAATTGTTCCATTAAAAATTGATTGATGGGGGCTGGGGAGATAGCTCAGTTAAATAAGTGCTTGACTGGCAAGTGCAAGGGCCTGAGTTCAATCCCCAGCTCCGCAAAAAAAAAAAAAAAAAAAAAAAAAAAAAAAAAAAAAAAAAAAAAAAAAAAAAAAAAAAAAAAATTAATTGATTGATTGATTGATTGATTGATTGTGTATGTGTTTATGTGGGAAAAACACAGCAGAAGTCATCAAAGCCCATTTAAACTCTCACCGTGACTATGAATCAACAAAATTTCCTCTCACTATCAATTAATATGAATTAGATCACAGGCTGGAGTAGTTTCTCTGCTTACAAGAGCTGTTTTTGAAGGATTGGGGGAATGGCTCTGTGGCTTAAGCACCTGCCTGACAACCACAAGGTCCTGAGTTTGATCCCCAATACCACAAGGAAAAAAGAGAGCTGTTTTTCTGTGTGAAAGCCTACAGAAAATTTGGTACAAATAAGGGAATCTTAAAATCCTCACCTAAGTGTGATGGCACATGCCCATAATCCTGAATCAGAGGATCACTGAGAGTTGGGGCGCAATCTGAGCACAAAGTGACCTCCATGCCAGTCTGAACTGTCCCCAAAAGACAAATTAATTGAATAAATAATTAATTAATGAAAATCTTCAAATATTTAGCCTGAAAACTTTACAGATGTTTTGTCTGGGTACTCTGATAAGTGACTGCCATCCTTAGACAGGTCTTGGTGAAACACGCCAAATACGCTAACTGCTAATTACATCTGATCGCTTCCTTCCGATGTGAATTTCAAATAGAGCTGCACTCGGAGTACGTGGCATTCACAAGTGATGTTTTCTAGGCATCTACTGTTTGGTTGAATGAGAAGGGCAAATGAGACAAGGCAGGAGCACTGCTCTCAGAGGGCACAAGAAAGGACAAAGCCCGGGCATCTGCGATAAGCTTCCTTCTCACATAAGGTTTTCTGGGTATGTATGTGTGTATGCATGTATGTATGTTTGTATTTGGTACAGGACGTCACTGCAGCTTGGGGACTCATGGAAGTCCTCCTACTTCCAGCCTCCCTTGCACTAGGATTACAGGTGTGTGCCTCTACGCCAGACTCTGGCCAGCTCAGCACACCCTGGGTTTGGTGAATGGTGCAGTTTGTGCTGCAGGGATTGATCTGTGTTCCCTGTGCTTGCCTAAGCAGGCACATTAGTCCAATGAGCTATCTCACTGGCCCCTCGTCAAGTTGTTTTTTTTTTTTTAAACTCAAGCCTATGCTACTAGGTACATGCTTGGCTTCAAACTTCTGGCTACTGAGCACAGCCACCCACACTCCTTACCCTTCCCTAGTGAGAAGAGCTGTGACCTGGGATGCTGGGGCCTAGTGGCTGCGCCCTAGGGTGAGAACTTCCAGGATGCAGACCACATAGAGTGAGCGCTTGCTTGCCTTCTTCTGGGCTATTTTCATAAGAGCATCTACTCTTTGTCATGCAGATCCTATGATCTTGAAAGGAAATGTGCTAGCTAGTTTATTTACTATTTAGTGTCTCACTGAGAGTAAGATTCTATTTGACAGGCATTTTAGCTAAAGATAAGAATCAAGATGACAGTCTTGCAAAACTACCTGTGAAGACAAAATGTGCTTAACTTGTCAAAAACAGGGAAAAAAAATAGCTGTATTGCAGCTATGTTTAAACTCCTCAATGAATTTCATATATCTCTACCACTCATCCACCCCCAAATTACATAATAGGCCATTTTTCTCTTTTTCCATTTTATTTACCAATATGGTAGGTAATTGAAAGTGTTTTGCTTTTTATTGTCTCTGGTTAAGCTAAAGAATAGAATGTGTGCTAATGTTAAAGAATAAGAATCTTTTTACTGACATTTCTACTCTATACTTATAAACTATATTATGATTATTAAATACTCAGTTTATGATTTCTTAATCACAAATTAATTCACATTTTCCTGTAGAAATAAGTATATAATTTTGTATTGTTAAAAGCTATCTTCCATTCACCTATTCAACCTTAAATATCAATTAAATATTGAAAAGAATCTCTTCATATATTTAGTCAAAGAACAAACAGTGATGCATATCTAACTATTATTGAATGCTCAGCATTCTAGTTAATTATTAGGAGAAAAAATGTGCAGACAATCCATGATTAAAAAAATCCATATGAGATAAGAAGAGAAAGTATATCTATCAGCTCTGTGTCAAGGTATTAAGTGCTCTAGTCTTAATTAGTTATTTTATTTTTATTTTTTGGTGGAACCGGGAATTGAACTCAGGCCCTTGCGCTTGCCAGGGAAGCACTTATTCCACTGAGCCATCTCCCCGGCCTTAGTTATTTTATTCTACAATGAAACTACAGAGGGCCTGGGGAGATAGCCCAGTAGAATAAATGCTTGCCTGGAAAACACAAGGGCCTGAGTTCAATCCCCAGTTCCACCTAAAAAAAAAAAAGTATTTGGGCTGGGGAGATATTGGTGCAAGGATTAGAATAAGTGCTTGCCTGGCAAGTGCAGGGTGCTGAATTCAATCCCCAGTATAGCAAAAAAAAAAAAAAAAAAAAGGAAAGAAAAGAAAAAGAAACTACTGATATGGTTGGATAAACTCACCCTCCCAAGTATCAGACCTATTTTCAAGTTGTTCACAATATACATTAGCTTAACTACAAATGGCTAGCATATGTCATGATCTGTGTTTATTTTATGAATTTGAAAATCCACCCAGTTGTTGGTTTTCCAATGTCTATGTTATGGATGATAATACTGGGAATATTATCATATTATAATATAATATATAATATTATAATATCATACTGGAAAAATGAGGGACATCTTTGGTGTGATCAAAATTTTGCAGCTTTCACAGGTTTGTGTTCACTATAACACAAAAGGGCTAGAAAAACAATGTTAAAACAAGCAATAAATCTAACCTCAATGTTAGTTGTGAGTTCCAGAACAATGACTACCTAGTGGACGCCTCCAAATCATATTCCACAGTAATCCAAGTCTTATTATACTCAAATCAGAGCTCATTATTTTGTCTAAAATGTATTTCTTCTCTTCTGTCCAAAATCCTGGTAAAAGATGTCGCCGTCACCCAGGTGCTCGAGCCCGGAACTCGGAAGCCAGGCTGGATCCCTCGCCTACTCACACGCAGGCACAACAGATCAACTTGCTGCATTTCTTCATACTTCCCATTCTGCACTTCACGATGAAGCCAAGCTACCGTTTTCTGTCTGTCACCTTGAGCTGTGTAACAACTCCTCCCCTTTGCTCTGTTTCTCATCCTGAATTCCTCCAGGTCAGTCTTTACAGAACAGCCAACTTACATCTTCCTAAGACCCACACTGGAGTATGACATGGCTTTATTTAAGCCTTCGCAGGGGGCCAGCCAGATAGCTCAGAGGGCTGCACAGCATTCGGGGTTGATCCCTGATGTGATGTGCTGTGCCTGTCCCACCTCGGGGCAGGCTGAGGGGGTGACTGAGACTGGGCGGGGTGGCACGCGCCCGTTATCCCAGCACTTGGGAGGCTGAAAACAGGAGACTCACTACGAGTCCAAACTATGCAGTGAGACCCTGAAGACCCTGTACTAAACACACACACACACACACACTTTTGCAGGGATGTGTTTTTTCTTAAGAAAAAGAACTACCTAATGTATTTATAGATTCCTATACATTGATTTTTATTTACTTCCTGTATTCTCTATCTCTATTTAAAAACAAAACACCATCTGTTTTATCAGTGGAGGTTTGTTTTTCCCGAGGGTACACACTAATGACACACCCTGAATGGAGACTGCCAAATGAGGCAAATTATTGTTAGTGTATCATTCTAAATTTTTAGTAGGATAGAATACAATCGTAGTAAAATCATATAATGTAGAAATACATCGTGCCATATATATATATATATATATATATATATATATATATATATATATATATATATATATACACACACACACACACACACACACAAACTTTTGAATAGAATGAACTATATAAAACTTAGTAGGTTATGCTACCAATTAATGCATACTGATACTGAATGCAGTGTATGTCTCTGGCTTTAAATAGCCAGCACTATATCTACAACCAAATACTACCTTGAAACCCATCTTCGTCTCCACGTATCTTACACTGGGTAAGCTGGAGCTTTCATCTGATTTCCTACATGACCTGGAACTTCCTTAAGATTTTAGTGCTCTGATCACACTATGTAATGTTCATGATTTAACTTGATTAATTCTTTAATTAGATAATTTAAGGATGCAATCAAATGTAACTTCTTATATTTCAATGTATTCTTAGTACTGCTTGGCACTTTGTAAATAGCAAAGATATACTGAATGGATAAATGAAATTTTTGAAGTACCTCCATCCTCCTTTCTCATACTTCTATGTCAAAATATCACTGATTTGCATACTTTCTGTCTTCTTTATACAGTTTTCACCACAAAAATTCTGAAAGAACAGAATTTCAGTTTATCTAATAGACATAAAATAATGTAGTGTTTAGTAAGCTCTTCTCAACTTTTTATCTATTACTCGGTTTTCTCATTACAGGGACACAATACCCAATATCCACAAATTAAAGGAGGGGAGGTTCGTTTAGCTCCCAGTTTCAGAGGATTCAGTATGTGCTACACAGGCTTCCAGGCCAGAATATCATGGAAAACAAGTGTGGAAAAGCCAAAATGCTCAGCTGATGGTAGCAAGGAGGCAGAGCAGAGGCACACGCCACTGAGGAAGAGGCCAGCGGTCACACGTGCTGTGGACGTCGTGCCTTCCTAGCACACCCGGACCGACTCCAAAGTGTGTTCTACCAAACCAAGGCAGCTCCAAAGCATCAAGTCAACAGCACTTAATCTGCACATGTGTAGAGTCCAATAGGCAAAATGAACGTTATTCATTATACTTCTATTGCTAATTTTTGATTGTTTGCTGAATGACAAGGATAGAAACAATTAAAACATAAAGAAAATGAGCCTTGCTATGCAATATCGCTCTAGGTGACCCTGACAGTGCCAGCTACAGAATATATTTAGATGCTATTTCTATCTTGCTCACTGTATACATTTTTCTAATTCTTGATTGCAAAAGCAGATGGATAATGTTAAGAATTTATTTTATAGCAAATCAGACATGATGAACACAGCTCTAAAATATATTTTACTTGTTTAGAAATGCACTCATTTAAAATGTGACCAGAAGGCAAAATCCTTTTGCTGATATTTGAAGCTACTTATCACTCTAAACTTGTAAAGTGATGTAAGTGGTATTGCCAGATGTGACTAATTACCACAAAAAAAAAAAAAAAAAAACTTCCTTCATCTAAAATCTGGAAAAGTCTATAGCTAAACAGTTCTTATATTTGATACTGGAACTGCGATTTACATAGGAAGCTGTTACCAGGCCAAAAAAAAACACAACTCTGAAAAGTGGAACTTCAAATTTTAAAGGTAAAAAGATTTGGGTTATAAAAATATATCTGTAATTTTACATTGGTTGAAATTCAAATTGGAATGGAAATCCAAAAATTTTGATGTACTGTGTTCATCAGCTTCCATTACTGTAGTAATACCTGAGATAATTAACTCGTAATCAGAAAGAGCTTAATTGGGCCTTCATTCGTGAAGTCTCCAGCCTTGGCTCAGTTACCCCTGTTGTTTTTGAGTCTTTGACAAAGCAGCACTTCCTGGCAGGAGTATGCGATCAAAGGAAATCACTCACCTCATGACTGAGAAGCATAGAGAAAGATCTGTAGACTTGGGTCCCCCTATTTCCTTTAAAGAAAGCCTCCAATTACCAATTATCTCCCAATAATTTCCACCTTTTTTTTTTTTTTCATTTATGTATTTGGGACAGGGTCTCACTATGCAGCTTGGACTCAAGGTGATCCTCTTGTTTTCAGCCTCTCCACCACTGGGACTACAGGCAAGCGCCACCACGCCTGAACTGAGTCGCATGCCCCGCGGGTGGGGGCCAGCATGGCATGCGGGACCGGGGATTGAACCCTGGTCTCTGTGCTCGCCAAAGCAGGGGCTTAGTCTGCTGAGCTATCTCGCTGGCCTAATTTCCACCTCTTAAATCTTCTATCACCTATTGCTAAAGCAAACTTGGTAACTGACCCAGGCTTTTAACTTAAGAAGCATTTACGATCCAATCTATTGCAAGTACCATGCTAAACTTTTAGATAAAATGATATATCTACGAAGACCCTGAACACATCTCAGGTTACAGATTGCATTCTATTAAAAATAATAAAGAAGTTACATGTTGCTATAAAATTTAAACAAAATTAATATTTATTCTCAGTGTACTCATCATTGAGTCTTTCTTTAAGACTACTTAAAAGTAAACATAAACTTACAAATAGTTCCAATTGCTTCCTTTACCACAGGGAATACCTGAGATAATTAACTTGTAAAGAGAAAAGGCTTATTTGGACCTGCTCTTTCTTTTATCTATTATTGTAGACAGTTTCTATTGTCTGCCTGTCCCATTCTCTTCCTCTTTTGTTGTCTTCTGTTCTGCAGAGCTAGAGAATAGATTTGACCAATTCTTTTGCCAGGTGAATTACAAATAGAAGGTTGTTATCTAAGGTTAGATCAGGGACAGATGTGTGGGAATGAATCTGTCTCTGGTGTTGCCACATAAGTGTGAACCTACAGAAAATTTTTTATTTGCAATCCCTGCATCATAAGTAATAATCTGTCCTTACTGTTGCTTTCTGGCTGCTTCACAGTGATAAGAGGAGCAATTTAAACAGCTGAAGCAGGTATCCTACAGGAGCATCATGGGAGCAGGTGGGTTCCCACCTCCTTCCAATGTTAACAGAGCAAAACACAATTTTTTTTTTTTTATAAAGGGGCATAACCATGAATGTGTCCAACACATTTTTATTCTTTAGAATTTCTATTGATGGATTATTAATTTTAATTTCATGAGTTTTATTATGTTAAACAATGAGTGCTTAATGGGAAAATATTACAAAAATAAAGCATTGTGTATGTATATATATATATATATATATATATATATATATATATATATATATATATTTGGCAGAACCGGGAATTGAACTCAGGCCCTTGCACTTGCCAGGGAAGCACTTATTCCACTGAGCCATCTCCATCTCCCCAAAGCACTGTATTTTGATGTACATTAAATGTTTATTAAGTAATAAATTTCAATATCAACTGATTTTTGACATAAAACATCTAATAAAGCACAATGAATGTAAAATTCTATAAGAAGTACAATGAAAATACCACTACCACTGTCACATAAAGTTATAGCTTCAATGATCAGACCGAAGGCAGTCTTCCAAATGGCAATATCACGTTCCGTACACACATAGCACTTACACTAACAGTGCATGTAATTTATTTTCCTGACCTTTTTGTAAGACATGCTTTATATATGGCTGGTCTTGCCACTTTGTCAGCAGGTTCTTATTGTATTCTACCATGTGTAGCTAACAGGAACATAAAATAGAAATAAAATATTAAAGTTTTAAATTCTTAATATGTATTGTACATTCACAATAAATATCAACATTTTCTCATCGGCTGTGGGCTTGCTTATAAAATCTTAAATATGACATTAGAAATAAATTCCTATATAAACTACAATGAAAATATAAATATCACTCTACAAAAAATTCTTCACTTCTGAAGCAGTACATATTTAGAAGACCAGAATGACAGGCATTCCAAGCATGCCCCTAGTATTTACACATCGTTATCTTCAGTGCAGTTACAATGGAATACCAATCTCTGACAAAACTAAAGAAAGAAGGGGGATATAAATGAAGGACCATTTTGTAGTGAAATATATATATATATATATATATATATATATATATATATATATATATATAATAGGATAGCTATACAGCTACTTTAATTCAATAAGTAAGATTTGCACAGGATATTATGTCTGAATCTTGTACTATGAATAACTACTATGAAGACAATAATATGCAATGCATTAATTATTATAACTGTCCTATTAATCTGTCTCGAAACTCTCATTGCTATTTCTCAATAAAATTAATAAAAAAAAAACCAAAGACATACAGTTGATCATTATCTTAACAAAGATGGTAACAATGATTCTTTTTGTTCAGTGATTAATAAAAAATCTATACTCTGTTTTCTTTTTTCTTTTGGCGGAACTGGGGATTGAAGTCAGACTCTTGCGCTCACGAGGGAAGTGCTTATTCTACTGAGCCATCTCCCTGGCCCCAAAAAGTTTGTACTCTTAAGAGAAAAAAAAAAAAATTCCTCACTTCAGTCAATGAAATAAAATATCATATGTATAAGAAGTGCTTATGATAGACTTTGACATCTACACATCAGTTGCATATTTGCTTACAAAAACCTAGAGGGATAACATCCGAAACAAAAACGTATGTGAGCCACAGTACAAACACAAAGAAAAGCCTACCACAGAAATAGTCTTCACTTTAACTGGCGCATGCAAAACAGTCTTCACCTCTGACAACCGCGTGTTCCGGGCATGCTTCACTTACACTGACAGCACACATGATTGGCTTTCCTTTCCTCTGTAGCAGGCTATTCTGGTCACCTCTCTTCTCTTCCTGCTTTGTCAGGAGTTTCCTACTGTAGTGAATAATGTGTACTCAGTAGAGAAATAAGATATCAAATATCAAATATGTAATGAGTGCTTTGAATAGACATCCACATTTTCCTTTCAGGTTTTTACTCACAAAATGTGAGAGATAACACTGGATATAAAAACACATGTGAACTACAATGAAAATGCCAATAGAAATCTACAATAGGGGAGAGGAGATAGCTTGGTGTTATAAGTGCCTGCCCAGCAAGCGTAAGGTCCCTAGTTTGATTCCCAGTACAAAAATAAATAAATAAATAAAAACCTCCAAAAATTACTCGTTGTTTCAATTATCACAACTGATGCAGATTTCACAGATGAAAACTCCACGTTTCAAAGACAAGTGTTGCTTACACTGAGTACATGTGTTTTGGTTTTTTTTTTTTTCTCCTGTCCTTCCTTATAGGGTAAAGTTCAGATACTTTTGGTTTTTCTTCTTGCAACAGTGAGTCTTTGTGGTGCTGCCTCTTGCTGTGCACCTGTTAGCTCACCCGTGTGCCACAATATTTTTGTGTAGCTCCTTGAGCAGAAATATTGTATTTTTTTCTGCTATAAATGATAAATAATCTAATATGAATTCCATCCTCAATCCTCTGAGAAAATTACTTTGTGGTATCTTATACTCATTATTTTCTTTGTAAACTATCAAACTATTCATGCTACACAGGCTTTGTGTTTCAAGTACCATCATAGTTGCTGTATAGCTCATCAGCATGGATTTTATTGTAGAAAGTTTCCATCTCAAGCTTCTGTTTTCTCGGTTTCTCTATCCATAATTCCTTCATGCAATGTGGACAGCAGCAGTACCACTTGGCTTTGTATTGCCACATATGAGGCCAATGTAAATCTGTCTGAAATCTGAATATTGTATTATACAATTCACTGTTTGGAAATTGCAGAATTTTATTTGGAATTTCTAGTTTGTTCCTGTGTCCAGTTCCTGTAATGGTCAACTTATGCTCTGTTAGCAAATGTAAGATCAATTGTATACCAGCAAACCAATTGTCAAATATCATATTATGATTAGTTTGGGAGAAGGGAGCAATTAGTTTTTTTCACAGCATCACTTGATTTATTACTATAGGAATAAGGACCCAATGGCTCAGTTCCAGGATAAACTTCTAAATTCAAAGCATATTAAAGAGGAAACAATCCAACATTCAGGTAACCAAAGCATAGAGAACATAAAATAACTTCAACCCAACTAAAAGCACACTGAGACATATAATAGTCAAGATCCCAGAAATCCAACACAAGAATAATATACAGAAAGCTGCTAGAGAAAACAAGCAGATCACATTCAAAGGAAAAACCCATCAGAACTACAGTCGACTTCTCTACACAAACCATGAAGGCAAGGAGAGCATGGAGCAGAGTTCTTCAAGTCCTGCACAAAAATAAATTCCAGCCCAGACTATTATACTTTGCAAAACTCTCTTTCAAGTTTGATGCAGAAGTGAAATACTTACATGACAAAGAACAACTAAAGAATTTCATGATGACAAAGCCATCCCTTCACAGGCTGCTGAAAGAGGTTCTAGAGAGAGACTACAATGACCAGAACTCCATGAATGAGAAGGAACCCACTAAACAGGACAGACAATTAAACACAGGATACAAAGGAGTAAACAACACCAGGTAAATATCATAACAAACATAAGTCAACACATTTCAATTATAACCATCAATGTGAACGGACTCAATTCACAAATTAAGAAAAATAGACTGGCACATTGGATTAGGAAACAAAATCCAACAATATTCTGCATAGAAGAAACACACTTAACTCAAAAGGACATTCATAGACTCAAAGTCAAAGGATGGAAAACAATACTACATGCCCCAGCACCTGAGAAAAAAGCAGGAGTAGCAATTCTGTTCTCAGACAGTCTCAACTTCAAAACAAGAAGGATCAAACAAGACAAAGAAGGCCACTATATATTGGTCAGGGGAAACATTCAAGAGCAAAAGGTACCACTCATAGATCTATGCACCAAACACAGGAGTACCCAACTATGTAAGACAAATCTTAATGGACATGAAAAACCTAATATCCAAGACCACAATCTTAACAGGAGACCTTAATACCCTCTTATCTCAAAAACATAGATCAACCAGACAAAACTTTACCAAGGAAGTAGCAGAACTGCACCAGAGCTTGGGACAAATGGACGTGGTATTCCACCCAACCACAGCTGAATACACATTTTTTTCAGCTGCACATGGGTCATTTTCCAAAATACACCACATACGAGTTCAGAGGTCATGCCTAAGTATATGCAAGAAAATAGAAATTATCCCATGCATATTATCTGACCACAGTGCAATGAAACTGGAGATAAATGAAAAACAAACCAGAAAAACCCACAAAACTCATGGAAATTAAACAACACCCTACTCAGCAATCAATGGGTCACAGAAGAAAGTAAACAAGAAATTCAACAATGTCTACAATTCAATGAAAATTCAACCACAACTTACCAGAATTTATGGAATGCGATGAAAGCAGTTCTTAGAAGGAAAATCATAGCTATGAACTGAAACATTAGGAAAACAGAACGGGAATAAATAAAAACCCAAATGTTGCACCTCCAACAACTAGAAAAAGAAGAGCAAACAAAACCCAGAGAGCAAAGGTGGGAAGAAATCATAAAGATTAGAGCAGAAATTAATTCAATTAAGATAAAGAAAACAGTCCAAAGAACCCACAAATCAAAAAGTTGGTTCTTTGAAAGACTAAACAAAGATGACAAGCCTCTAGCCAACCTCATCAAAAAGAGGAAAGAAAAATTCAAGTACATGCAAAAAGGAATGCAAAGGGTGAAATCACCACAGATCCAGCGGCAATTCAGAAGATGATTATCAATAGTTACTTCGAGAATCTTTATGCTCACAGAATAGAAGACACAGAAGAAATGCACAGATTCCTCGAAAGATACAAATTAGCAAAACTGAATGAAGAAGATATAACAACTCTCAATAAACCAATAACAGCCAAAGAAATAGGAAACATAATAAAAAAGCCTACCGGCAAAGAAAAGGCCAGGCCCTAATGGATTTACAGCTGAATTATACAGAAATTTATAGAAGATATAATCCCTACACTCCTCAAACTCTTCAATGAAATTGAAAAGGAAGCATTCCTCTGAAAATCATTTCTTGAGGCAAGTATTATACTGATTCCCAAACCAGGGAAAGACACAACCAAGAAGGAGAACTACAGGCCAAAAAATTAGACACAAAAATACTGAATAAGATCCTGGCAAATAGAATACAGCAAATCATCAAGATCATACAACATGACCAGTAGGATTCATCCCAGGGATGCAAGAATGGCTCAATATTTGAAAATCTATAAATGTAATACACTACATCAATAGACTGAAATGTAAAAACCACATGATCATCTCAATTGATGCAGAGAAAGCTTTTCACAAAGTCTAACACCCATTCATGTTCAAAGTCCAGAAAATTGGAACAGATGGACTCCATCTTAACTTGATAAAAGCCATCTATGACAACCCAAAAGCTAAATTAATCCTAAATGGGGATATACTGAAATCTTTTACTCTTAAATCAGGTACAAGACAAGGATGTTCTCTATCACCCCTCCTATTCAATATAGTTTTGGAATCCTTAGCAACAGCCATTAGAAAAGAGGGAGAAATAAAAGGAATAAGAATAGGTAAAGAAGAAGTTAAATTATCACTATTTGCAGATGACATGTTACTTTACTTGGAAAACCCCAAAAATTCCACCAAGAAACTACTAGAACTGATATGGAAATTCAGTAGCATAGCAGGATACAATATCAATACTCAAAAGTCAATAGCATTCCTCTACACAGATAACAAGCATACTGAAAGGGAAACAATAGAAACAATACCTTTTACAATAGCACAGTGGCAAATGAAATACCTTGGAATTCACTTAACCAAGGAAGTCAAAGTTCTTTTCACAGAAATTTACAACACCCTAAGAAAAGAGATTATAGAGGATTTCAGAAAATGGAAAGATATTCCATGCTCCTGGATAGGAAGAACCAACATCGTGAAGATGGTCATACTCCCAAAATTGATGTACAGGTTTTATGCAATCCCTATCAAACTACCAACAACATACTTTCCAGACCTAGAGAAATCATTCCTAAAATTTATTTGGAACCACAAACAACCTAGAATAGCAAAGGCAATGTTCCAATAAAGACAAGACAGAAGGCATCCACAATTCCTGACTTAAAATTATACTACAAAGCCACTGTGATAAAATCAACATAGTATTAGCAAAGAAACAGCCCTAGGATCAATGGAATAGATTAGAAGGCACAGAAGCATCTACGATCACACTCAGCCATCTGATGTTCGACAAAGGGGCCAAACAAGTTTACTGGAAGAAAGATAGCCTCTTTAACAAATGGTGCTGGAAAACCTGGCTTTCTATATGTCAAAAATTAAAACTTGACCCAGCTCTATCACCATGCACTAAGCTAAAGTCAAAATGGATTAAAGATCAACATTAAAACAGAAACACTTAATCTCCTGGAAGAGAAAGCAGGAGGAACTCTTGAAGACATAGGGGTAGGTAAAGAGTTCATGAACAAACATATATTTGCACGGGAAGCACTTGAAAGACTCAACTGGGATCAACTCTTCTTAAGGAGCTTTTGCACATCAAAAGAAATTGTCAACAGAGTGAAAAGACAACCCACAAATTTTGAAAAAATCCTAACTAATAAGCAATCAGACAAAGGTGGGCTGTCTAGAATAGATAAAGAACTAAGATATCACAGGGACCTCAAATTTAAAGACCCAATTCAGAAATGGGCATCTGAGATGAATACACACTTCTCAGAGGACGAAATTAAAGAAGCAAATAAATATATGAAAAAATGCTCCACATTGCTAGTCATCTGTGAAATGCAAATAAAAACAACACTGAGATACTATCTCACTCCAGAAAGAATGGCTATCATAAGGAAATCAACCAACAACAAATGTTGGAGAGGTTGTGGGGAAAAGGGAACACTTCTCCACTGCTCGTGGGAATGTAGACTGGTACAACCATTGTGGAGGTCAGTGTGGAGACTCCCCAAAAGAGTAAGACTAGAAATCCCATTCAAGCTAGCTATCTGCCTACTGGGAATTTTCCCAAAGGAACTGAAAACATTGTATCATAGTGATATATGTGTACCTATGTTTATAGCAGTGCAACGTGTGATAGCAAAATCTTGGACACAACCAAGATGTCCATCCCATGAGGAATGGTTGAAAAAGATGTGCTATTTCTATATAATAGAGTATTACTCAGCTATAAAGAATGATAAGTTTGAAGCATTTATACTGAAGTGGATGCCACTTGAACATATACTCATAAGTGAAATAAACCAGACACACATGTGTAAATATCATATAGTCTCCCTAGTATAAGAAGCAAAAAACAGGAATACAAATGGAAATATACAACAACAACTAAAATCAATTGAGTCAGATAAGGCAAAGTGAATGGCATATGCTGCAGGATACTAATCAGCTTTTCTTCTGGATGTTTAACTACCTAAGTTCACAGATCAAAGTTGGAGAAATAGAAGAGCCACAAGGCCAGCCAACATTTTGGCCCTAGCCTTTCAAGGTCAGCGAAGACTCAGGACATAGGAGAACCTGTAATGCAACATCATGAAACTCAGTTGAGCTCCAAATTTTCTGAACAAGGAGATTATGGAGCCACAGAGGAAAGAGATTGATGATCTATAGTGTGCCTGGGAGTCACATGGAGAGAAAACTTTCTCTCAGGCTCTCACAGAGAGCAAACTGGTCAAGCATTGGCCATGACTTATCCACATGGATGACACCGACAAAGCATCTACAGAATAAGGTACAGGATTAGAAGATAAACCCTGAGGGGACTTCACTGACCTCAACACTTGAACATATACATCAAAAGAGTAAGACTCCCCAAAAGAGTAAGACTAGAAATCCCATTCAAGCTAGCTATCTGCCTACTGGGAATTTTCCCAAAGGAACTGAAAACATTGTATCATAGTGATATATGTGTACCTATGTTTATAGCAGTGCAACGTACTGCTACATTTTTTGGTATATAGGTCTTGCTCTACCTCAGGCTTAACCATCCAGCAGAAAAGTATAAAAATGAGGTATATAATGCAGGGCCATAATAATAAGTTGAGCTGTAAATTGCTATAGTCAACAACTTCTTCAGATAATTCACTATTATTGTGGAATGCTGGACTGTGTTGGATTGTGTCTCCGAGTTCAGCCACCTAAATTTGATGACAATGGAGTGTCCATCTCTGACAGGTCTAGACCAAAAAAAATGGATACAAACGAAGAATCATGATGTGTGTATATAAACAGTACAGTTAGGATAAATATGCTGTGCTTCTGCATAATTCTGTGAGAAGCAAGATTTGCACTAATAGTGGTTGGAAAAGATACGATGTTGGCTTCTAGTAATATAGACAGATACTGGGGAGATAACAAGGTACAAGGTGTTAATTGTCGAATCTGCGATATAAATCAGCTGTAGAGAAATAAGATAGGTATATAGCTGCACTCTCTTCATTCACTGATTAGAGACATCTGCTATAATAATGCCTGTAAGTATAATATCATATATGCTCCTTATACGACATGGAAACATTACGAAAACATTTGCAATGTATTGATTTGTCGAATCTATCCTGTTAATTTTTCTTGAAACTGTCTCATTGCTATTCGTTCTTCAACAAAAATAATAATAATAATAAAATTAAAATTAAATTTTAAAAAGTTCGCATTAATTTACAGTTCCACAGAAAAATGCACGAGATTCCTTTATAAGATTGCCAATACTAGATGTTAAATAGATACTAAATATTTATCAATTTCCTAATGAAAGTAATTTTTCATTTTATTTTTATATTCTGACTGTTAATTGAATTTTTTGTTTTTCATGTGTTATTAGTCATTCACATTTCTTTGGAAAATTACCTGTTCATATCTGTAGTAGACTATTATATTAGCAATTTCCAGTGAATCACACTTCCAATTTGTGCTTTTTTTACTCTTCTTATACCAGTGATAGCAAACCTTTTAGAGTTGAGTCCCCAAACTATAACCCAAAACCCACTTATTTATTACAAAGTGCCAACACTGCAATTAATCCTGAATTCTGAGGTTTTAGTAAGGAAAAAACAGCTCATACATTAATATCATTTGTCTTAAAATCATGTAACACTAAGGCATTAAGTTCACTACCACTGTCCCACATTGACTCTGGGTTTGGCCCACATAGAATTGACAATCATGAGTGAAATAGAGGTTTTGAAAATACATGGGAGAGGAGGTCATCCCCTTTAGAAAGCTCACTCTTACAATCTTAAGCCACCACATAAAGGTTCAACTTCTGTAAGCAAAGATAATTTGGAAGAAAAGCCTGGTGGTTCCAGGACTCCAGCTATGGCACCAGACATGGAAGTGAAGCAGTCACCTTGGTTGTTAACTCTGGCAGACATAAGGAACCATCTTGTAGCTGAGTCCAACTCCAGATGACAAAATCATGAGATTCAAGCCACCTATGTTTTAGCTAGTTTGTTCAATAGTAAGAAATACAGACAGCTCAGCAGATTAAAGTGCCTCCTTAGGTAGATGCAGGGACCGGGGTTTGATCCCGGCCCCGCTCCCAGGGCACAGTGAGATGGTGATTGAGACTGGGCATGGTGGCAGGGTGAGACCCTATAGATCTCATACTTAACACATAAAAAAGTAAATAATGGAAACAAAAACTATGATGTGCTTTTATATATTTTCCCTTACTGATTTGTAGAAATGCATTGTTTGACACATACTGGTCATTTCAAACATTAATCTTCTGTACGACAAAAGTCATATAATCAAATCTGTTAATTTTCCAGGTTTTATGTCTATAATAAATTTGTTTTACATCTTAAAAAAAAAAAAAAAGAGATTTGCAACATATTTAAATCCTAGGTTATTTTGCATAAGCCATGAAACTTTTCTCTAGCTTTCAGTGGTTTATTCTGATAAGACTATTCGTAACCTTGAGGCTGCACAGGCTCACTATAGATATTCGTATTTGTTTAACTTCAGAGAAAAGCAAACTTGTGTCCTACGAGCATAGTCTTACAAGACACTTAAATTTGCTTCATTATACTAAATAATTACTATTCTTTGACTTCACAATTCTATGACAATAAAAAATTAGATGTGGAATGAAACTAAAATCATGTTGAAATATGTCAAGCCCTTAAAAATGACTGAGAAAGGCAATTACAAAATATGAGAATTTGAAATGACTGTAAGTTCATGCACTGCTGAGAGAAATGATATATTGCAAATCTTTGGGAAGGTAACGCAATTTTTTTAAGTTAATTATAAATGTGAAGTGCTGTCTAGTAATTCTACTTCTCAGTATTCACCCAATAAAATTTTTTTTCCACACACAGACTTACACATGAATGTTCATAGAATCATTCATAAAGAAAAAATTTGGAAAATTAAGTGTCCATTGACTAGTGAATACATTTTAAAATATGGGCTACCTATGCATACTTCTAGATTTCTCACATGAGAGAAACTAATAGTACTGAAGCTCATGTGTCTGATTTATTTCATTTACATCAGTTTTTCAAAGTCCACCTGCTGCTCTGCAAGTGACTCAAATTTATCCTGCCTTTGTAGAAGAATAGCACTCTGTTCCATGTAAACATCACATTTTCTTTATCCATTTATCTGAGGATGAACAGATATGCCATAAAGAGAAAAATGTGAAACCAGACAAAAGGAAACTGTGAGACAGATACATGCAAAAGGGGAAAGGACCAAGAGATGGAGTGAGGGGGAAGGAGGGGAGAAGGGATGTACGAAACAATCAACATGTGTCATGCTTGTGCCCTGAATGCGTGCAATGTGAACTGATGAGAGGTGCCAGGCCAGAAATGCATCCTGCTGTCCACATTATTCAAGTGAAATGTGTAGACCATGCAAATCTTAGACAGAAAGTGGTTAGGGGCGTGAGCGGCAAGGGAGCCTGCAGTGAGCACAAGGCTCTTGTAGTCAATGGAAATATTCTCAAGTTAGTTTGTGGTGACGGGTGCACAAGTCTTTGCAGAACTCACTGAATAGTGCACTTAAAATGAACTGATCTTATGGCAAAATAAATTAGAGTAATAGAAATAAGGTCATTAAAATATTACTTGTAAATAATTTTGTGTAAGGAAAAATTAAATAGTTCAAATACATTGATTTAAAGTAGCAGGCAAAATTATTCTGTTTTGCACCATAAATTGCTATGAAATACCTTTAAGCCCTTTACACACAATGTGATCGTTGATATCTTGATGAACAGAACAGGTATTTGTCCGGTGCCGCTCCCGTCCCGCGGAAGAAGACACTCAGACACTCAGCAACGGGTTCAGCAAGCCTTTATCGAGTGGGATGCAAGCCTCTACATGTGTCCGCTACCCGCGGCTCCTACCGTGCAAGCATTTATCGGGTGTGATGCAAGCCTCTACATGTGTCCGCTACCCGCGGCTCCTATCGTGCAAGCATGGCGGATTTCCTGATACAAGAAGCTATATAGACTTTACAGACCAATCACAATTATACACGTGTTTAAATGGCATTGGTAGGATCATAAAACGGCGGGCTTTTC
>PVKA01027296.1:0-30718 GCA_004027165.1 Ctenomys sociabilis
TTTATCCCTTAAAAATAACACAATTTCATTAATTAACTTAATGCATTCTTTTTATGGAAGCATATGTGACATACTATAAATAAATATCTTATTATATGTGTACATGTGTAAGTTATTTAATGTTTGTTTTATATTTTGCATGTAATGTCATTTATATGTTATAGAAATTATTGTAAAATTTAAACTCACAAAATTAACAGCTATTCATAAGTTTTAAATTCCAATAAGTATAATTGTAATTCTTCTATAATCAAATAATTTTTAAAAATGTGATAGAATTGGAAAAAACATGGGGATATTTAGCATATTTTTTCTTGAAAAAATTATTAGTATATTCTAAGTCAAAAGAAGTAAATCAATAGCAAAAGTGCCAGAACATTCATAGAAATATTCTGTTCACAAATATATTAAATTCTATCACATGAACAACAGAAGGTTTAAACATTTAAATTTCATAAAGAAAATTTGCTTTAAAATATCAGTCCATTTCATGTGTCATATTTTTAAACAAAATATTGTTTTACTGTGATTACATGATTCCAAGAAATGGAAAGTCATTAAAATGTATTGCATAGGTGATATTCAGCTTCATATTTTAGCATTTGGACACATAATCTGTAAAACTAGTGTTGTATCACCTTTCTATGTTACATTAGTTCTACTTTGGTAGAGATAATTTTTTCATCATAGGTAGCATGTAATATAAATAATAATCAAATAGATATACAATTGATCTTATAATGTTGAAAATAGTAAATTCTAGAAAATATTCAATAGGATTAAAATCAATAGAAAGCATGAATTAGGACTATCACAAACTTATTCAATACTTTAAGAAAGTTTTACTTAGAAAATATTTGTGGCTTATAAATAATGTTGTTGTCTAATTATTTGAGCAGACCAAATACATTTGATTTACTTGGTGGCCTTCCCATAAAATTTTGTATGCCGTATAAATTAATTTGCTAGGTCATTTTTATGATTAGGTAATAATAAATCTGTGTGGTCATATCATTAACTCTGAAGGTAAAAAGAACTGGGGTGCTCAAGACAAAGTAACTCTGACTCACATCTTTGCCTTCACATGCAAACAACTTGTATCTGCAGATCTCACTCCCTTAATGTGCTTGGACATTTGGTGGATGCACTAGAAAATCTGAAGAGCTGATTAAATGTTCTTGGAAAAGTGACAGCTGCAGGAGCAAATTGGAGTAGTCTAATTATTGTGTTGATAAGGCATCTTTCAATTAGAACAGGTAAAATTCAATAAAGGCAGAGAAAATTTTTATTCAGATTATAAAAGAGTGTATTTCATTTAGTAAAGAAGGGGACATGCTTTGATAGAGATTATGAAAACTACAAGAAGCTACAAATATTTACCTGGTCACTGCTGGGAAAATACAAGGCATCGAATTTTAAGTTCAAACCCTTCTTCTGCATGATCTTCAGGTCTGATCTTTATCATAGAGGTAACACAAAAAATACAATTTTTTCCATAGTCAAGGAATTTTCAGAACAAGCTATATATCAGATTATAAAGCCATAAGTAAAAGTACTTAGCAGCACCAGAAGTTTCAGACAGTTACTGATACTGAAGGTAGAGGTCCAGTTCTGAAAACTTCCTTTAGTTTGTGTTTTATTTTTATTTATTTTGTTTTGTTTTGTTTTGTTTTATTTTATTTTATTTTAGTGTGTGTGTGTGTGTGTGTGTGTGTGTGTGTGTGTTAGTAAGGGTCTGTCATGTCTCACTATGTAGATTGCTCTCATAGTGATCTGCCAGTGTTCAGCCTGCCAAGCGCTGTGATTACAGGTGCGTGCCACCACCCCCAGTCTCAATCTCCATCTCAGTGTGCTCCAGAGGCAGGGCTGGCACAGCATGCCAGGAATCAAACCCCGACCACTGCATCTGCCTAAGCAGGTGCTTTAATCCCTTGAGCTATTTGGCTGGCCCTTTAGTTTGTATTTTAGAAAGTTGTCTTCCATATCAGTCTAAAAAGTCAATACTGGGGATGCAATATTAGCAATGGAGAACTAATATCCACATTAGTAAATATGGTATTAAAATTTCACACATTTTTCCCATGTAGATCATTTTTTGTGGTTAGCCTGATAACATCTGCATAAATCATGTGCTCATCTACTTTAAAGAATTCAATCTAGCCGGGCGTGGTGGCGCAGGCCTGTAATCCCAGCACTCGGGAGGCTGAGACAGGAGGATTGTTGTGAGTTCAAGACCAGCCTGAGCTACAAAGTGAGCTTAAGGCCAGCCTGAACTGCATAGTGAGACCCTGTCTCAAAAAGACAAAAAAAAAAAAAAAAAAAAAAAAAAAAAAAAAAAAAAAAAAGAATTCAATCTAGTTGTCTGTGTGTAATGGGAAGAACATGAAGAAGAGAGTGAAGATGCTGTTTTGCTACGTCATGGTGTGACATGGAGCTTATGCGTCAAAAACCAAGTCATGCATACCTTATTTGAGTCACCAACTTTTTGGCATGGAATTAATAGTTTAGAAACATCATAATTTAAAGTCTTACAAGAAACAGACTAGTAGATTTCTCTAATTGATAATCATAGTAAAAGTACAGAAGATACTCTTGGGAAAATAAAAGTTCCACTAAAGAAAATGCAAGGTTTCAGAAAAATTGTATGGGGAATGATAATTTATTGGTCACTATGAAAGTAGTTTTATTTTCCTATTGATTTATAAGCAATAAATAGCTTCCTAAGACCTTGTTTCAGTTGTCAGAAAATATTTTATTCCTTCATGTTTTGGAATAGTGACTTTCTCTCATGGTCTTGTTGATACACTGCCTTTGGGCTGTTGGAGGCGGAGCTGTCCATGGTTAACAGGCTGAACAAAGGGACTTTTTGCCATTGTGAAAAAACTCATATTCAAAGCCCCTGAAGACAACACTGAAGCTGCAGGGTTGACAGGAGCTGCTCCAGAGCAGAAAGACTCAAACTTAGAGACAGCAAATGGTTCTGCTAATTAGAAAGATTTACTGTCTTTGTTCCAACATCTTCTTTCCTCTTTTGTACTCTCCACTTCCTATGCAACAGCAAACAGAAACCCTAAATGACAAACGGGATTTAGAGGCAGATTTATATATGATGATGCACACCGGTCACGGTCATTCCCAAAATATCAGGCCCAGATCTCTTGTGGATTAGGATTTAAACCGGATATTCAAGAAGGAAGTAGAGAAGCAAGAGTGGCTTGTCAGTTGGGGCTTGGTGTGTACACTGTGCATCACGCTGTCCGGCTGTGTCTCCCCATGACCTGCCGTTTCTAAGAGACCAGAAGCAATTGGAATAGGAAGTGTTACGTGGGCAACTAACAGAGGTTTGTTTTCTTAGAAAATCTTTGCTGTGAATATTCAATGTTATCTTCTGCTATAAGGACTAATAAGAATGCAGGGCTGTCTGTGCTGTCACATCGCCCTGGCCAGGTGGTGGGGAGTTAATCTGATCTAGGAGGTTGTTTTAAGATGTCTTGCACCCTCATTAAGTCTTGGTCAAGTGTTTGAATGATGGTTTTATTCTCTTGGGGCAACATCCACACTTGTTAATGCAAGAAAAACACAGCCAGCAGGGAGTGTGGAGGCGTGGACAGGGAGAAGCTGCCTGACGGGACACAAAAGGCAAGGAGGCGGGCGAGCAGCCATCCTGTGGATGGCATCCCCATGTGTGCGCTGTCTCCCTACGTGAGACCTAGAGGGGCCGTCCAGGAAAATATTGGAATATCTAATGCTAGATTTCTAAAACTTGTACAGGTGGTTAATGTGTACCTGGATTACATGTGTGTGTAGGTGGGTCTACAGGAATGGCTGGTTTTTTTTTTATCTGATTACAGGCTGTATGTATCTTTATTTGTTAATTTTGTGTCTTTAAGTAAGGAGAGTTTAGTGTAACACGTGAGGCCAGCACCAGTGACCTGGTACTGGCTGAGGTACCAGTGCCTGCACTGCAGCTAGAGCTTGCAGAGTTTGTGGTGGGTGCAGGCCTGGCTCTAACCTTCTGGGAATGCTGGTGAAAGTCCTCTTTCTAGAGTTGATGTTTCAGTAAATTGGAGGCCTAAAAGGAGCTTAAGCCTCTGGACCAGATTATGTTGCACCATTGATGGCAGGTTTCCAAACCTCAGCTTGCTGTGTAGATCACCCCTACAGGGGAGTTTGGCCAAAATAATTTATCCAAGGCAACCATTGCTTATCTAGCCTGTTGGACTTTGTTTTTAATAGAGCTACTTCCCACTGTGAAGAGAGTATGCACAACATCTTTAAGGGGCTCCATTCTTTTAAATCAGTTCAACCAGTACAGCATGCAGCACTTGGATACTAGGTATCAGCTTAAGGTGAGCTTGGCAGCTTTCTTGATTAGAAGGACCGTGGATGTTATAGAAATAGAGTCAGTTTCTGCCAGATATGCCAGCAGCATTTGTGCTTTTCTAGCAGGCATCTTGGTGACATCAATCAAAAATGCAGTGACAAGGCAACAAGTTTTGAAACTCTAGGAGGTTAAGATCAGGTCAATTAACATTAGAATTCAGAACTTGGGTCTTTGGAAGACAGACTGGTTGACCAGAGTGAGCAGAAGGTAGAAGAAGGCATTTGATAGGTCCAGGCTGGTGTACCAGTAGACTGATGGGGGCAGGAAACTGAGGCAGTGTCTACAGAGGGCAATGGAGTTGGGACTGGCAGCTTGGAAATTCTGAACTGGCTTTACAGGCAGGTACCATTAAGCTTTACAGAGCTTGCTCACCAAAGGGGCATAATGGTTCCTCAATGAAAATGTGGATCCCAAAGGGAATTCTTGAGTTGGTGTTAGATGACACCAGCTCACCAGGAAAGGCGTGAAAACAGAGGCTCCGGTACACAGGTTTTTGTGGCTAAAAGCAGACAATGTCTAGCTGAAATCAACTCAACAGGCTGGGAGCAGATGAACTGGGAGCAGGAGGCACAGCTGCAATGTGAGCAGCAGCTGCAGCATCCACAGAGGGTGCAAACACAGAATTCTCAGAAAAAAATAAGGCAGTCCTTTTTTGTGATACAGAGTAGTTTGGTTTCGCTTTACACTGTGTAAATATCCCTTTCCCCTGCACTCAGAGACTGTGCGTTAATTAGTTCTCTTTCTATCTCACTTGGGTATATGTTGTGTACCCTTGAAAAACAGCACGAGAGGCAAAGGGTGGGTCCCACAGAGAGAGAGACCACAGACAAGCTTCACCAAGGACGGTCTGAGGCGGCAATTATACAAGTGGCCATTACCACAATGGGCCTGATCAGCTCCTGACAATGGTGCTTTGATAGAGACTGTAATTTTCACAAAGTTCAGAATAGATAGGAACATTCTCAGAAACAGAAGAAAGAGTTCATGGTCAGCACAGTGGAGTGATCCTCCTGGGAATGGAAAGAAACAAAAAGGTAAGAGCGTTCACCTCCACTAATAGCCCTTTAATATCCAGAAATAAAACATGGGGCAAAATTTACCAGATCAGCTCTATTACTAAGTTCCTTGAAGAACACCTAGACTCTGGTGTCAGGGTTATCACCCCCTGAAGCATTCAGAGCAAACAAATTCAGCCTGAAGCCCTGGGAAAAGCCACACCACATAACTGTCTGCACACTTAGTATTATAGATGGCCAGGCTTGAATAAATTGAGATTCAAAATAGACAAAATATTTAAAAGACCAATAATGGTCAGGAACAATATGAAAGCACAAAGGTCTGCTTTGTGGAAAAGCTATGTCAGCCGAAGTGTGAAGTGGGCCTTGCCCTCTGGACCGGCTGCTCATGGCAGCAGGGCGCCACCCTCTGTACTGGCACTGCTTGCTGACTGGGAATGGCTGTGAAAGCTGTTGTGCCCTGCTCCTCACCAACTTCTCATTGTCTATGGTGGGCAGTGAGCCTGGCTGGGCGCCAGTTCCATGCCATAGAAGTGATGTCTGTGGGTGCCCCCACTTCTGACAGCTTGCAGGGTTCCACCCACTTTCCCTTGGTGCCCTGGCACATTTTATCACATGCACAGCTGCCACTTTAGGGCATCAAACAGCAGTGCTGGCACATGGCAGCAGAACTGTGGGTGGTGTAGTAATGTGCACCAGTCATCTAGGTATAAAAGAGGCAGCCACAGGCACATTCCAAAACTCTCATGCTTCACTTGGATTTTAAGAAATACAAATAAAACTTACAGCCAACATCTTGGAATAAGCTCAGGGAGTGCAAGAGTGGAGTCAGGAGATGGTGTGGCCCTGGCCATAGCTACAACAAAGGCACCTATAGGTTTCAGAGCCACAAATTTTTAAAAATCATTAAAGAGGTTTTCAAAATGTACAAACCAAATCTTACAGTAGTTCAGTGTTAGCCAAAGCTACACAGGAAACCTCCTAATCAGATTGAAGTCTTACATATTTTTAAAATTTTAATGATCAAAAGAATGGAAGCAATGATTTTATAATGATTGAAATTGGCCACACACCTCCACATAAAATTGCTGTTCATTTATAAATGGCATAAAACTTTATAATGGTTTTGGAGAATGTTTGCTTGACTAAATCTTTCAGAGAGATCCCACAAATGCTGTTAGGAAAAAGAGGCCAGCCTGACAGTTCAGTGGACTAAAGCTCCTGCTTAGGCAGATGTAGCAGCCAGAGTTTGATCCCCAGCAAGTCATGCCAGCTCTGCCCCCAGGGCATGCTGAGACCGGGATGGAGACTGGGCATGGTGGCGCTTGCCTATAATCCCAGTGCTTGGGAGGCTGAAAACAGTAGAATCACTATGAGTCTGAACTACATAGTGAGATTCTATAGACCCTGTAGACCTTGCCTTAAATACAGAAAGAAAAAAAAGGAAAAATAAAAAGGTCCAGAAAAGTGCAATATTAACCCAAATTATATTGAGTTTTACACAGAGAGATCCCACAAGTACTTCTACAAGAAAAATATTTGTGTACATGAGAAAACGTATGAAGAGCGCTAAGCTGAAGGCACTTGCAGGAAGAGGGCATGGAGTTATGAATACCCTTAAGCCAAAATAAAGCACACACAAAATGATTATAAATAAAAGGATTTTATTTCTTCTAATTTTATTGTGAAACCTCTGTTAGTTTACTTACAGAATATGTTCTCCTTCATCTGTCTACATTTACAAACTTCTAAAATTATAAATAATTATTATAATTCAATTTGTCAAATACACTTCAGTGCACTCTGATTTTATGAACAAAGTATCTCAGGTATATGCGTATCTCTGTCTGTCCAATCCATAAACAGTAGTTTCATTAGATCTCACTTTTTTAATTTTTTATATTTTTGAAAAAAATTTCTGTAACTTACATTGTTTGTAGATGTCATTCAAATTAAGGACAAGATGCCTCCTAGCTGCTAGCTTGTCAAAATGATTTTAAGATTGATTTTACAAATGTAATACTCATTATTACCTGTACAATAAATTAAGAATCTATCATTGGTCAAAAAATAATGCATTAATTACTATGATATGATTCTCATATGTCATCAAAAATATTATAGCTAGCTAGGTTAGTTATATATAAACAGGTAATTAGACAGAGTTTCACCTTTAATACAAAAGACAATCATGGCCAAAAACACATTCACTGAAGACTAGGCTTTAAAAAGAAATGCATCTATCTTTCAAAATTCAAATAAATAAATTAAAAGGGAAATACAGTTAACCATAAGCATGACTGGGTTTGGTGACCTTGTTAGTTTATTTTTTAAATATCTGCTTGAAAATAATAAATACATTCCCTCAGAATTTCACAGGCCAAAAAAAGACAAATCAACCAGGCTAGAGAATATGCCTAGAGAACAAATCCTACAAATATATTTTCAAACAGGAAAGAAGGGTTGTCTGGTACACTTAACACTTGGGGACAAGGTGCATAAATACATCACAAAACACCATTGGGTACTACCCAATTCATCAAGTGAGATCTGTAAACCCATGGTGAAATTTGTTCTCACCAGTCCCATTTTGGATTCTAAACTAAATTGAGCATATAAATAAACTTTTGTCTTTTATTTCTGTTCCTAGTGGTTATAAAAGGCACTGAAGCCCACAATGACCAGACCTAGCCAGTGTTTACAATGTTATTTACAATGTTTCAATTCCTACACTTACAAGAACAAAAAGGGGGAATTATTGGAGACCCGGATGTATATAGTTGAGGTTCTGAATGAAGGGATCTTCAGCTGTATTACAACAGTTCATATTTGCAGCCTCTAAATACAAGATAATGCCACAGCTGCTGGTGGCAGCTCCCTATCACAGAACAATGAGACTGTCAAACTTAGAGAGTAAACAGTTCTCTGATTTGGTGAGATTTATTTCCTTTGCTCTAGCTTCTTCATGGTCTTTCATATCTCCCAGTTCCTGCACCCCCTAAATCTGTAGAGACCCAATAACTATGGTGATCTTGAAAACTATGGACTCAGCTCACAGAGCATTCTAACCTTCCTGGACTCAACAGAGAATAATTATATGTATCTTTAATCCTTTTGTGTATGGTTTTCCATAAGATTGAGAGGTTGATCAGCTCCTGACGTTGTTTCACATGGTCTTGACTTCTATTCTATAGCAATTGTAAGTATCCAGAGTGTCCACTGGAGGTTTCATTACTGTTATTGTTAGCAACATTCTCTACAAAATGACTTTTCATTTGATAGTTTAGGATGATTCAGAGAACAACAAATGAGTTCCAAGAAAAACCTACAAAGAAGGAACATTTTAGAAGGCAAGCAGAAAAAATCTGCTAAGACCATGAAAGTTAGGACTGGAATCCATGAGGAAGAGGGTTCAAAGCCCCTAATAGAGATGAGATTTTTATCAAGAAATATGGAGAGGCAGGCAAGATAGCTCAGCAGACTGAGAACCTGCTTAGGCAAGAGCATGGATGAGGGCTCGATCCTTGGAACCACATGTGGCTCCAGCCCTGTGCCCGGGTGTGCTGAGCTGGTGACAGAGTGCACTGTGGTGCACTCCTGTAATTCCAGCACTGGGGAGGCTGAAAACAGGAGAATCACTCTAAGTTAAGTTGCTTAATAAGACCCTGTACAAAATACATAAATTAAAAAAAGAAAAAGAAATAGAGAAAATTTTCTATATTCACAGTAAAATGAAATTTTCATCTTTTAAAGTAGATTTCATTTTATAAATATCTTGAGACTTTGCTTGGTGGAAATACAAATCATCAGTTCAGCAATAAAAGTTGTTAGAGTTATATCTGCAGAATTATAAAACAGAAGGGAGAATTTCTACATTATTTATAAGAAATACGCACAAAATCTTTTATCAGGTAGTAGCATTTTGAGTCTTTCATGAGTGAATAATCACATAAGATACCCTCTTTACATTAAATACCATATTTATTATCTGTAGTAGCCACTCTGAAAGGGAATTGAAGTTTTCATGCTTATGTTTTCATGTTTGTGTTTAAATTTCCCTGCAGAGTGGTTATGTACAGATACGATGTATAGTGATTATACAGTATCTATTAATATTGGAACTTTTGTGCTCTACAGGCTTATAGAGGTCAAGACCAAACACAATACATGCAAACTCATTAGTATATAAAGTGAATTTCAAACCAAACAAGAAAGACAAAACATCTTAGATTTGTACTCAGAATCACTGAGGTTGTTAGCATCCATAGCTGGATACATGGGAAATCTGGTTATCTAAGTACCACAGAAAGATTTACCTAGGTAGAAATGCAAAGAAAGTTGAGAAAGTGGAAAAAAGATCAGAAGTCAGGAGTTAAGAAGTAGCAGAGTAGCTCACACCACAGCGTTACCCCCAGTGGACCCCAGTAGGCTTCATCGCAGGTCCACAGACTATAGCATGGAAGGGTCCTGCGCCTGCAGGCAACCCCTCCCCTTTGCCATACAATTCACCTCTGTTTTTCTGAAGATTCAGTACTGACCTGCTGCTACACTGCATGGCTTACAAGTGACTGAAATGTAGTGTGTATTTCTGTAGCTCCTAATTGGCTCATGCTTACCTGCTTCTGAAGGTTGGTGGGCCCTTTTAGCCACCAAGATTTCATGGGAAGGAAATGAGGATTTGTAACTCTTTGTTTGCCACTTATCTGATCCCTTCTTTCCCTGAAACAAATAAACAAACAAAATATACATATATTTTTGAAGACAAAATGAACCTTAGCTTCTTTTCTTAAAACACACTAAGCTAGTTTGAAAGTCATTTAAAATTCTTCATTATTGCATTTACAGGAAACAATTTATTTTTATACATCATTTCTGTTAAGCATTTGAAGTGAAGAATTATAGGTTATTTGGATAATCACATTGTATGGTCATTTCTATGTAATGCACAACTTTGTGGTTCTGTTTCAAACCTTCTTAAGGCAAATAGTGAAATTCAAGTAAAAAAAAATTTAAATGACAAGATAAAATATGGCTATTAACTAGTAGAGAATGGAAAATTTGATTAAAAAATAAAATATCCTTAAAAATCTCAAAAATTAGTCAGAGATTAACTTTTGAAATATGTAAATTAAATTTGCCACAATATTTCTATGGAACTCACTTTTCAATTCATAGCAAGGTAAAACAATTTGTTCACATTGTTTACATAATTATTTTCTTGCAAAACTGCAATTATTGCACTGTTAGGTTAACTTTCAAGCAAATAAATATGAAATAATAAATGAACTAAACATAATGCATTTTAAAAGGCATGAAATTATATATATATATATATATATATATATATATAATGAAAAATATCCAACACTATAAATTTTATATTAATTTCAAGACTTTTTAAGCATGTTGCTTGTAAGTAGTTACATATATGAGGAACTGTATTTCACTTACCAAAACAAACTGCTATGAATATTATTACCGGTAGCACAATTTTAGACTATCAAAGCAGCAGTGATTTGCAGTATTTATTATCTAGGTGTCTTGTGGTATATTCAACATGGAATGAAGGTAAATGTTTTATTTCATTCTCCCTTTTATACTTTTATTTTAAGTCTTTTTTTTTTTTTTTGGTCTCTGTTTTACAAGGCCTCACTATGCTGTTCAGGTTGGCCTTGAGCTCACTTTGTAGCCCAGGTTGGTATCCATCTCTCAGTGATCTTCTTGCCTCAGACTCCAGGTGCTGTGATTTCAGGAGTGTGCTGTGTGCCACTATGCCTGGATTTCAGTCATTTTTAATGACATTCATGATGCACAACAACAAAACTTAATCATGCCATGTTTTAAAAGAACTAAAACCAAACAATGACTTGATTTATGCATCATTCTTACTCAGACATAAACTGGAAACTGTATGAATGATGTGTTGGAGAAAATTGCAATTGAAGGTCAGAAATGAGAGCTGGGCAGGAGGCCATAAGACAGCTATGCCAAGTACTCAGAGCAAATGCAAAGGAAAAATAAGAAAAAGGATGCAAAATTTCTACCTTGAATGGAAGACATGGAAAGCAAATTTGTATTCTCACTTCTCAGTGTAGTTAGAAAAAATTTTAAAACACAACCTGAAACTGATAAACAACAAGTCCACAGTCAACAAGTCAGTGTTGGTGACCCGGGCATATGCACAGAACACAAGATCCAGCATGACTCCATAGCTCCAGTGTTCATTATATCAAGTCAGTCAGAAAGATGCAATTTCATTTCTTCATGTATAACTATCAGAAAGCCACTAATAAGCCTTTTGAGTCCTTAAAATCTGCAGCCAGGTCAAGTGAGATTTTGAAAGGACAGCTGTCCCACTTCTCCATTTGCATGAGGAAAAAGCCATTTCAGGAATTCTAGGCAGGAAGTGTCTCTTTCGATCCCCAAAAGATACTCCTCAGAGTATCTGTTGGAGAGCAACTTTCACTCTGAAAAACCAAACTTCTTTTCCACCTTTAGTGAACATGCATCCTTTTCACACTGTTCCTGTCATGTCTGACTATCTGTTCTGGACAATGAGAATCAAGAAGGCTTTCCGGTGGGACCCACCATCAAATTACATTTTGTAGAAATCAGACCAGAAGTAGGACCAACACTTGGGGAAGAAGAGTTACTTTTCATCCCTTTCTCTCCTGACTTTCTCATTTGTGTGGAACCTGAAGTTTAATGTGTCTGTTTGCCTTCCATGCCATGTCTTGTTTCTGCTGATGCATTAAACTCTATTATTCTTTTGGAGGAGGAGCTGTCAGTAACTTGGGTCCTGCTTGAGTAGCCACCTACATTCTCCTGCCCCTCTTTGTGCCCATCATGATTTAAAATAATAGCTATGACATCAACTCTGAGGGAACATATTGGCCCTTTTTCCTTCTCTAATGAAAATCCAGAAAATATCAGAGGGTTTACTTGAGGCAGGGTCCCAGCAGAACAAAGAGAGCAGGCAATGACATGCAAACTAGCTTGTGTGTGTGCAGAGGCTGCACTGGGATGATTTGGTCTGTAGATAGCAGGCCTACTAGGGATTTAGCACTTGGAACTTTCCAAGGCTTTTTAGTAAATGGTAAGGATTAGGATTCTGTTGCTACTGCCTTAAAAAATGTAACCTAAGTCATTTATTATCAAATAGATAGGAGGTTTACCACTTTAAGTAGTTAAGCCAGAAAAGGGCCTGATCTTGGTTTTTAAGGAGTTCTGGTGCACATGCAATGAAATTAGGAAGCAAAGGGCTCCTATAAGCCAGTTAAAACCAAAACAGAAAGACCCCTTGTTACTGCTCATCTCTTCACCTAAACTACCTAACTCATTGTTATATTTAGCTGTAAGGCTAGGCAGTGGGAGGCTGAAACAGGAGTATCTTCATGAGTTTCAGGCCATTCTGTGGCTACTTCATGAGTCCTGGCTTCAAGACAAACAAATAAAAAATTCCCTGGATAACAAAACTAACTTAAATTTCAACTTTTCAGGACAATTGATTACATTTGTGAAAGTTATTCACTGATTTTTATCCTTGATTCATACCGAAGTTTGAGAGAAAGCTTAGAAAACATGATACTATTAGGAAACTATCAGGGTATACCTGGTTCTTATTCCTTGTTGACTGATTGTCATTAATTTCTCTTGTTTTCAGGTTGATGGAGAACATCCTGTAAATTTTGCATTTAACTCTACAGATAGTGTGGCATAAGTTATATTTATCAGAAATCCTATTGTGCTGCTAATGGATAATATAAGACTAGAAAATTCTGTAACATTTTCTTTAAGACACTGTCACACAGTGTGAAGCTATTATTTCTTTGATAGTTTCTTTTCTTTGTCCCCTGCCGAGATAGTGTTGCATAAAAAGATAAACTCATTCTTACAAAATTCTGTGACTTTAACTGAATTTGTACCATTTTGTACACATTATTTGAGGATGCATGAGAATTGGGTAACAAATGAAGTCTGCTATCTGCTTGTCAGTAAACTGTACCTTTCTAAAATGTCTGAGATAGATTAACTTATAACTGGGAAAGTTTATGGCTTGTGGCTCGGGTTCATGGCTCACTGTTTGTGCCTTTGCAGCCCACGTTCAGTTGGCTCCAGCCCTGCTACTGGCCCAGAGGTGAGAAGCACATTCCGGTGAGAGTGAGCAGCAAAAGAAACTGCTCACCCCGTATCGCCCTAAATGACACATGACCCGAAGACAACTTCTGAGTGCTAAGCTCCCAAACCATGGGTTGCTGCACCTCCCTCTCGGCCACATCGTGCGACCACAGCTTTGACACTTCAGCCTTGGGAGAACACCTATCCTAACCACAGCCCTGCTGTTTCACATTGCTCATCTGCTGTCTCTGCCACAACATTTTGTTCCTTCCCCCCCCCCATATTAGAACCTGTATGTGTAGAGACTGCCCCTCTGAAATACGCCCTAGGTGACGAAGACAATCTGATCTTTCCTGATACAGAATCTTCTACCTGAAAATCTTTTTTCCTCTGTTATGGCTAAAGAATGCAACTTCTTTTAAGTGAGTTTATTTCTACTCTATTTTATTCTCATGTGTATAAAAACAGAAGTATAGTAAAGTGGCTTGGTTCAATTAATATTTAGGGAAGGCAATTTATCTCCTTAAGTAATAGTCTAGCATTGGAGATAAAATGAGCACAGTAGTTTCCTCTGTGTAGTTGTGAAAATCATAGATTAATCAGAATATTATTTCTTGTTTCTACAGCTCTTCATTATTTTCTCCACTGGTATTCTGATTAGATTTTTTTCTAGTCCTCTTTTTTCTACAATAGTATGACACAAACAAAGAAGAGCACATCCTTTGAAGCATAATGTCCCACCTTGGGTTGTTACGGTTGGCACGTACATGTGCCAAGATCTAGAAGGATTAAGAAGGTGGGCAGGACCGCTAATGGTTAATCACCCATTAGGCTTATCCGGCAGGTGTTTGTTTTCACAGAAGCTGAATTTTATTTAGTCTTGACTCATTGAGCCTGAAATGCTTAGAGACCCTTCAGGGAACTTAGCTCCCTGCTGTTCAAATGGCAGGGCTCTGTAAATGAGTTCCTTAGGTAGATGCCAGCAGACGCTGCTTTAAATTGCATGATTACATTTCAAAACCTTACCAAAAAATAATCACAAGCCTTGGTTTTCAAGTGACAGTGTATATTAGTAGCTACCCTGAGGAACTAATACATTTTGGAGGCTTATCATTAACACAGGTATCTTTCTTTACCCTTCGAAGTTCTAATATAATTTTGTTAATAGCGCCATACTTGAATTAGTAAGATATGCTCATTTTGTTAGCATTAATAAAAATATAGGTGTTGTGAAGTAATTAATACTTCACAGGAACAGTGATGTAGCTCAGTGGCACAACATCTGCTGGCAAGTGCAAGGTCCTAAGCTCAATTCCTCTTATACACATGAAGAAATAAACAAAAAGCCCCAAAGTTGGACATTATGGGGGGAGAAAATAATACTTAACAACTTATACTAACAAATATGTCCTTGTCCTTGGGGATATATGAATCCTGATGCCTGATTGATTTTTGATTCAATCAAAAATCTCTGAAATATTTTTTTAAATATTAGTTATTTTGCCTCTCATTGAGAGGGAATATGTAATTAACTTTAGATGGAAATGTGTAAGTAAAATCATATGAATTACATGGCATGTAGTTTAATCTTCTGTTTCATTATTATGACATTATAGACATTAAGAATTTCTGTATGTTTAATTATATATGCATATATATATTTCTTTTTTAATCACAACACAGGAGTTACATGCCACTGGTCTGCTTCCTCCTGGTCTACATAGCATTCTCTCCCTCCCACCCACCCTGGAAAGCTGTTAATATTTCGACAAATACACAACAGTTTGCATTTCTTATAATTATTTTATACTTGGAAGGTAAATTGCACACATTTGGTTGGGATTCCTTCACTCAGTATAATTACAATTTGCATGCCAATTAGCAGTGTTTTAATTCCTTATTCTAATGTTCATATTGTAACACACACACACACACACACACACACACACACACACATATATATATATATATATATATATATATATATATATATATATATATATATATATCTTCACCAGAAAGAGGGTGGTTTTTCTGTTTTCTTTGAACATATTTTACTGTAGTCATCTTTCTACAAATGAATAGGCAACAGATTCCTTTGAGTGCTGAATTCCAATATGGAACCTACACTCTATGAAATGGTCTAGAGATATGTTTTAATCTAAAGCCTGAATAATTAAAAGTTGAATAAACAGAAATAAAAGGAAAAATAAAATTAAAATATAGTAATATAAACTAGGAAAAACCCAAAAAATATATAGTTTAATGTGAAATGAAACAGTATAATATGTTTACAACTTAATTTAAAAAAGATAATAATATGTAAATATAATACTTTATATAAAATGTAGACAAATATAGACCTTAAGAAATTAAAAAGGTGAGGATGTAAAAGATGAATTGCACTAAATATTCAAATATCACATTTAAATCATAACCCTGAGAAACTAAATGTTCTAACAGTTTAAAAACATAAACAAGAGCTCAAATTAGTCTCTTTTAGTGAAAACAGAGCATTAAAGAAATGAAATTCTAGTTTATAAAAATGTAATCACTTTACCTTAGCAGGTGAAATTCAGGAAAAGGCAAGTTTTTTCAAATTAACATTTTTTTCCCTGTATTTTAGGGAAGGATTTACAGGGTATTCAGGGTCTCACTACTAGATCAGACTCATAGTGATTCTCCTATTTGCAGCCTCCCAATTGATTGGATAACAGGTGAGAGCCACCATGCCATCTCAGTTGTCCTCTCAGTGTGCCCCAGGGGTGGGGCCCGCACAGCAGGCCCAGGGATCAAACCCTTAGCCCCTGCACCTACTTGCAGGTGCTTTAATCCACTGAGCTATTTGGCTGGCCCTCAAGTTTTTAAAAAAATGTATTTGACTGTAGTGATCCTACGGTTTTCAGCCCCAATGCTGGGGTTTCAGGTGTGCGCTGCCGTGCCGCTTCTCGGTGGCTGACTTAGTGCAACCAGGGGCAAGGCTGGCGTGTCGTGTGGTGCTGAGGACTGAACACTGGTTCTTGAACTTGCCTAACCAGGCACCTAGTTCGCTGAGCTATCTCACCAGCCCAACTTTTTTTATTTTATTTTATGCTTTTGTGGTACTTGCACTTACTGAGTAGGTGCTTATACCACTTAGGAATATCCCTGGCCTAACATTCAATATTTTAAATCCCAAACAATGGACTTAATTTTCCATTTTCTTTGTTCTCACAGGAAGATGTGTGTTAATTTTTAATTCTGGGACTGCTAGGGTGATAAAACTATGCTTTATGAAAATAGACCAGAACTTCTCACAAAAATGATGATAAATATTTGTTACAACAACATGGAGCAAGCTATTTTAGAAGAAAGCTGTTACGAGTGAGATGTAGTGTTCTAGATTTTACTACCTGTATTCTGTGTATCTATCTATCTATTTACAGCCTCCCAATTGCTTATCATCTATCTATCATCTATCTATCTATCTACCTATCTATCTGGTACAGAGTCTTACTATGCAGCTCAGACTCGGTGATCCTACTGTATTCATCCTCCCTGGCATTGTATTACAGGCATGCACCACTACGCCTGGACTCAGTGACCAGCTCAGCATGCCCAGGGGGTGGGACTGGTGCAGACTATAGTGCCATGAACTGAACTCTAGATCTCTGTGATTGCCTAAGCAGGTGCTTAGTCTGCTGAGCTATCTCACCAGCCAGCTCTATGTATATTATATAAGTGCATATATGCATAACATAAAGCCTAAAATGTAAAACACTGGAAGGACTAAAAACCTATAGGAGTATACAAATTATAAACAGTGAATATTACTTAAACTTTATTCTTTGCACCAAAGTTAGCCTCCTCATTAACTACCAACAGATACCCTAATAGCAATTTTCAACAGGAGACCATATTGAATAAGCAGTTTTCCGGCATGATTTTAGCTCTGTGTTCAAGGCAGAATTCCCTATGTAGTTTAAACAACAAAATCAAAATCAAGAAAAAGACTGTTACAGTATATCACAAATCAGTTATTAGTCTTTGTGAATGATATGTGCATAATATGTCCTAGAACTTATCAGATGATATTTTTAAATGTGCATTGAAAATCATCTTTTTGGTCAGGGAGATGACTCAGTAGAATAAGCACTTGCCTGGTAAGCAGAAGGAACTGAGTTCAATTTCTGGTTCTTCAAAAAAGAAAAAGAAAGAAAATCATCACTTTATACCATCTTTGAATTAATGACTATTATGTTATTTTAACGTTTGATATAAGGATATAGTGTTTTTATTTACCCTTAGTTTCATGGGTTACTTCATTCATACTTTATTCATAGAGTTAGAGTAAAACTGAGAATATTGTACAACACAGTTCAATCCTCAAAAATCCCATCAGAGCAGACGTAATCGTTTTTCTCTCAAAAAACAAAATCATCCAACATACAACATCTCCAAAGCAGACTTTTGCTAATCTTTCTATGATGACTGCCTGATTTCACCATAATGTTATCAAATCTTTCATACCTATTTAACAATGAATGAATAGAAGAACTTTGGAAGACTCTGAGCAACCTGTGGGACTCTGGTAAGCTCTGGCCTTCCTTAGCTCCAGGTGTGTGGGCATGGAGCTTCTGCTGGTGCCAGTACAAACTTTTAAGAATTTAGGAAGATGTTGAGTGGAGTGCAGGATGAGAAGAATCGTGAACTCAAGATCTGTCCTGCTGCCATTTAAGAACTTCATCAGGCTTCTTCTGGCATGCAGGACTCTGTCTGGTTGATTACTGGGAGTTTCAAAATTGCCAAAATGAAGGAGAAAAAGGCAATCCCAATCCTCTAGTCAATCCAGGGCAAATCTAGGAGACAAAAAACTTGGAAATCACATAACTGAAATCTCTGAAATGATAGTAACTGAAGTAAAGAAACAATTCCGTTAGGCTATAGAAGAAATAAGATGAGAAAAAAAAAAAGTCTCTCAGGTTCAAAAATAAATGACAAAAATCAGGAAAGAATGGCTCAGCACAGCTACAGGAGATATAAATTAAAAATGCAGGAGAAGAGAAAAATGGTGGAAACCGCATGAACAGCACAGGAAAGAAGGGATGCCCAAATAACTCGGTGGATTAAAGTACCTGCAAGCAGGTGCAGGGGCCCAGTGTTTGATCCCCAGGCCTGTGGTGCTGATCTCATCCCCTGGGCATGCTGAGACCGCAGTTCGGATCACTACAAGTCTGATCTAGTAGTTAAACCCTGAATACCTTATAGACCACTCACTAAAACTAATAAATAAATAAATAAATAAATAAATAAATAAATAAATAAATAAATATAAATTTTAAAAAATATTGGAGAGAATTGGAAGGCATGAAACAGATTCAACCAACTATCCCAGAACTTAAGAATCACACTAAAAGCTGGAAATACTGCTTGAATGGAACTGACTTTCAGACCGTGAAGACCATGGTGCAGCTAATGGATAGGAAAGGAATGATCTCTTAAAACTAACAAGGAACCAAGAAATAAAAAACCAGAAGCTACAAGGTGACACGAAGAAAAATAATGTAAAAATAATAGGTATGAATGAAGTGGCAGGAGTTAGCATAAAGGACATAAAAAGACTATTTGCAGAAATACTAGCATAAATTTTCCAAATATGAGGAAAGAACCTGACACATGGTAAGCAAGGTATACAGAACTCCACACAGTCATAATGACAATAAATCTACTCCTAGACACATAATAATTAAATTATCAGAAAATCAGCAAAAGAATAGAATATTAAAAGCTGCAAGAAGAAAATAATCAACTATGATGGAAAGCCCATCAGAATCATAGCAGATTTCTCAACAAAATTGTGAAATCAAGAAGAGCTTGGAGAGAAGTATTTCAGGTCCTGAAAGGAAATAACTTCCAAACTAGATTGATGTACTCTGAAAAACTGTAAAATTCAAAGGTGAAATAAGATCCTTCTATGACAAGGAACAATTGAAGAAATTCATGACAAGCAAATCAACCCTAGAAACAGTACTCATAGATATTCTAGAAAGAGACAGATGTGATCAAAAATTCAAGAGTAACAGAAGAGAACAAGCAAAAAAATCATGTAATGAGAAAACAGGAAAAAGGATGGAATCTATACCAGGAAAATAATATGACAAAGCTAAACAACTTATAATAAGCCACTTATAATCATCAATTTAAATGGCATCAATTTACTCATCAAAAGAAACAGATTAGCAGAATGGATTAAGAAAAATAGTCCAACAGTATGCTGCATAGAAGAAACACACTTAATTTCAATTGAAATTCACAGACTAGGGTCAGGGAAATAGCTCAGTGGAATAAGTATTTGTCTGTTAATCACAATGTCCTGAGTTTGATCCCTGGTATCCCCACCCCCCCAAAAAATAAATTCACAGACTAAAAGCTGAAGGATGGAAAACAACCCTCCATGCCACTGGGAATAAGAAAAAAGTTTGCATAGCTATCCTAGGTGCTGACAATATCAACTCCAAATTAAAAAAAAAAAAAAAATCATTCAAAGAGATAAGTAAGGTCACTATATACTTGTAAAGGGAAAAATGCAAGAGAAATATATAATAACTATAAACATATATGCTCTGAATGTGGGAGGACTCACCTACATAAGACAAATTTCATAGACATAAAAATCAAATGATCAGTAGTACAATCATAATGGAGGACTTTAGCACACTACTGTCACAGAGAGCACATCACTGGGAAAAAAAAAGCAGAAAAGAAATAACAGAATTAAATGAAACTTGTGAAGAAATTGACTTGGTAGACTTTTACAGAGTGTTTCACCTAGCAAAAACAGAATACACATCCTTCTTAGCTGTACATTGGACACTCTATAAAATGGAATATATATTAGCACACAGAGAATTATTAAGTAAGTGTAAAGGAATTGAAATTACTCCGTGCATACTATCTGACCATAGTTCAATAAAACTGAAATTTTTTTTACAAAAAGAGTCACAAAAACACCATAAACACATGGGAATTAAATATCAATCTCATAAACAGAAGGTCATAGATGAAATTAAAGAAGAAACTTTTTTTGCAATCAAATGAACATGCAAATCCAACCTACAAAAACCCATGGGATGCAATGAAAACTGTCTTAGAAGAAAAAATGTTTTTTTGTGTGTGTTTTTTAGAGAATTGTCTACAGGATGTTCAGGGTCTCACTAACAGATCAGACTTGTAGTGATCTGCCTGTTTATAGCCTTCCAAGAGTTGGGATTACAGGAGTGCAGCACCACACTCAGTCTCAATTGCCATCTTAGCTGACCCTAGGGGTGGGGCCGGCAAGACAGGTCCAGGAATAAAACCCTGGCCTGCTTACCGGTGCTTTAATCTGCTGAACTATTTGGCCAGCCTTTAGAAGAAAAGTTTCTATCAGTAAATTTACACACATTATGAAAACAGAAGAAGCCTGAATAAATGATCTTACATTACACATTAAGCTCCTAGAAAAAGAAGGCCAACTCAAGCTGAAAGCCCAAAGAAGGCAGGTAATTAGAATAATTAGAGTGAAAATAAATTCATTGGAGATGAAGTAAATAATGCAAATAAAAAAGCGAATCAAAGTGTTGGTTCTATTAAAGAACACATAAAATTGATAAATCACTAGCCAACCTAATCAAAAAAAAAAAAAAAAAAAAAAAAAAAAAAAAAAAAAAAAAAAAAAAAAAAAAAAAAAAAAAAAAAAAAAAAAAAAAAAAAAAAAAAAAAAAAAAAAGAAAAGAAAAAAAGCCAAATTCATGCAATAAAGAATGAAAAGGAAAAATTCACTGTAGACCCTAGAGAAATTAAGAAAATCATGAACACCTACTTGCAAAATCTTTATTGTCAAAGAATGAAAGATAAAGAAGAGTTGGACAATTTCCTAGTTGAATATGAAATGTCAAAGCTGAGTGAAAAAAATATACAAGTGCTGAATAACCTAATAACAAGAAATAATTTTGAAAATGTAATAATAATAAAAGACCTACCAACAAAAAAAGCACAAGTACCAAAGAAAACACAGCAGAATTCTATAAGACATTTAGAGAAGATTTTTTTCATAATTTTCAATGAAATTGAAAGGGAAGCAATTCTCCCAAACTCATTCCTAGAGATAAGTATTACACTGATTTCAAAACTAGAGGAAGATCCAACTATAAAAGAGAACTACAGGCCAATATTTCTAGTGCAAATAAATACAAAACTCGTCAATAAAATACTAGCAAACACAATGCAGCAAAATATCAAGATGCTTATACAACATGACCAAGTGGGATTAATTTGAGAAAGACATTGAAAGTTCAACAAATGCATATCCATAAACATAATATATGAGATAAATAGCACCAAGAATAAAAATCACATGAACATTTCAATAGATGCAGAAAAAGGTTTCCACAATCTACAGCATTCATTCATGATAAAAAAAAAAAAAAAAAAAAAAAAAAAAAAAAAAAAAAAAAAAAAAAAAAAAAAAAAAAAAAAAAAAAAAAAAAAAAAAAAAGGCATCAGAGAATTGGAATAAATGGTCTAGGTCTCAACCTGGTAAAAGTCATCTGTGAGAAGCCCATCACCAACATCATACTAAATGAGCAAGAACTAAAGACCTTCAGTTAAAGACAAGGATATCCACTGTCTCTACTTCTATTCACTACAATTCTGAAAACATGATCCAGAGGAACTAGACAAAAGAGAGAAATAAAAAGAATAAGGATTGGAAGAGGAGTGAAATTATTATTTTCATAAGTGTTACTGTACATAAAGGACCCCAAAAAGTTCACCAAGAGTGTTGTAGATTTAATCACCAAATTCAGCAATATATCAGGATAGAAAGTCAACACTCAAAAATCAGTAGCAATTTTTTACACAATGAATGAACTGAGAGAGAAATTAGGGAAATCACACCTTTTATAATACCATCTAAAAAATGAAATACTTATGAGCCAATCTCACAAAGACTATAAAGATTTATGCAGTGAAAATTATGGTAATCTGAGAAAGCCATTGAAGAGGATTTGAGAAAATGGAAAGATTCTATGCTCCTGGATAGAATGAATGAACGTTATGAAAATGATTATTATGTTTACAGATTCAGTATAATCCCAATTAAAATTCCATTAGTGTACGTCAGAGAGCTCAAAAAACTTTCCTCAAATTCATGGGGAAGCAGCAGAGACACAGTATCAAAATCAATCCTAGGAAATAAAGAAAGGCTGGAGTTATCTTAATCCTTGATCTGAAATTATCCAAAAAAGCTACTGTGATAAAATCAGCATGGTAGTGCATAGAGACAGACTTGAGGATCAATGGAACAGATTAGAAGTTGCAGACTGAGTGACAAACACCTTCAGTCCCCTTATCTTTGAGAAAGTGGCCAAACATGTTCCCTAAAATAAAGATACACTTTTCAATAAACGCTGCTGGAAAAACTGGCTTTCCGCATGCCGAAGGCTAAAACTAGACCCATTCCTGTCACTATACACAAAGCTACAATCCAAATAGAGCAAATATTTAAATACTAAAACAGACACACTAAATGTGCTGGAGGAAAATATACATAGAAATCTTAAAAGATATATATGTGGGTAGAAAGTTCATGAACAAAACCCAAACTGCACAGGAAATACTTCGAAGACTCAGAAGCTGGGCTCTTCACTTCTTGAAAAGTTTCTGCTCTTCAAAGAAATTCTCCAACAAATAAAAAGAAAACTCATCAACTGGGGGAAAAATTATAGTCAATGGGCCCTAGAACAAAGGCCATTTATTTACAACATTAAGATAACTTAAGAAAATCATATCCCCAAATCCAATTGCTTAATCCAGAAATGGGCATCAGCGAAGTATATACAGTTATCAAAAAAGAAATACAAATGGCTAGTAAATATATGAAAACAATGTTCAAAATCATTTACCATTTGAGAAAAGCAAACTGAAACTACACTAAGATTCATCTCATCCCAGAAAGAATGGCTAACATTAAGAAGTCAGACAATAAAAATGCTGGTGAGGCTGTGAAGAGAAAGGAACCCTTCTGCATGGTTGGTGGGAGTGCAGAATGGTACAAATGAACAGTGTGGAGATTCCTTAAAAAATCTAAAATAGAAGATCTCATTCAAGTGAGCTGTTCATCTCCTGGGTATATTCCCAGAAGAACTGAAAACCTCATACTATAGCAATATTTGTGCACTCATGTTTATAGCAGCACAATTTGTCACAGCTAAATCTTGGAAACAACACAGATGCCCATCAACTGAAGAATAGAAAAAGAGGATGTAGTAGTTCTATAAAACAGGATAAACTTGAGTATTTGTGTCAGTAATTGGACACAATTGCAACTAAAGAACATAGTCTTAAGTGAAATAAATCAGACCCACATTGTACTGTCTCCTTTCTTCTTCTTCTTCTTCTTCTTCTTCTTCTTCTTCTTCTTCTTCTTCTTCTTCTTCTTCTTCTTCTTCTTCTTCTTCTTCTTCTTCTTCTCCTTCTCCTTCTCCTTCTCCTTCTCCCTCTCCCTCTCCTTCTCCGTCTCCATCTCCTTCTCCTTCTCCTTCTCCTTCTCCTTCTTCTTCTCCTTCTCCTGAAGAAGAAGAAAGTATCTAAAGGGTACAATAGATAACAGGAAAAAGGAATGAACTTATTCAAAAGGAAAGTTTCTTTGAGAAGGACAGGAGAGGGAGTGTGGGAAAGAGATTTATCTGTGTATGAAAGCAGGATGTTCTGGACAAATGTACTGTGCATTTCTGCTCATCTATGGAAAGGAGGAGATGATAATTTGCTTTATTTAATTTTTAAATTATTTGTACTTTTTCTCTTCTTAATTTCTCACACAGTTGTCCTTTTTCTTTTTTCAATTTTCATAAATATATCTGGTTGGAAGACAACACTATATATTGCAACAACTATTGTGAAACTCATATTGTTTTATTAGTGAAATTATGTATCACTTGTAATTTTTTGTTTTTATTCTAATTTATACTGTATTTTCAAAATTAAAAAGAAAAAGAAACAAACACAATGAAAGAAAATTTCACATTGTTTCAGGTGGAGACAATATTTTAAGGGAGGAGAAAATGGCTTCTTTGTACATTTATATATCATAGAAAATATAATATTAGCTATTTACTAAAAATAGCACACACCTTTATCAAGATTTGCCTATTTTATTTGTCTTTGGATTTAACAATAATATTTAAGAGAGTATGGGGAGATGACTCAGTCAAATAAATGCTTCCTTGGCAAGCACAAGGGCCTGAGTTAAATCCCAGGTTTTGCCCCCCAAAATATATATATATATATATATTTCTAAAAAGGCCTCTAGACACATAAAGCAATCATTTAAATAGGTACGCATCAGTAGTTTTTTGTAAACTCAACTTTTTTAAGCATCAATATATTTTTAATATTTTATTAATTTTAATGAGAAAGAAATAGCATCAGTTTTTATCACTAAAAAATACAAAGACATTCAATGCTACATAATTATAAAATAAGCTACATACTATTTTAGGATTCACATTCCAAGTTTGTAACTTCAATTCATTTAACTAAGAGTATGTTCTCTACTTACATCCATTTACCAAAACAACATGCAAATTTATCCCATTTTATAGCTGAATAATACCCAATTATGTAGAAATGACACATTTTCTTTATCTGTTCTTCAGTTGATGGGCATCTGGGTTGTTTCCAAGATTTAGCTGTGACAAATTGTACATATTATATTGTATAAATTCAATTCTTTATATATACAATTTGTATATATTTAGCTATAACCATGGGTGCACATATAACACTGTGTTATGATATTTTCAGTTCATTTGGGAAAATACTCAGGAGGGGAATAGCTAGGTTGAACAGGACTTCCAATCCTAGCTTTTTAAAAACCCTCCACACTGTTTTTCATGGTAGTTGTAATAGTGTACACTCCCACCAACAGTGCAGAAGGGTTCCTTTCTCTCCACAGTCCCTCCAGCATTTGTTATTTGCTGACTTCTTGATGATAGCTATTCTTTCTGGTGTGAGATGGAATCTCAGTGGTGCTTTAATTTGCATTTCTTGAATGATCAATAAGGTTTAACATTGTTTCATATATTTACTTGTCAATTGTGTTTTTTTCCTCTGAGAAGTGTATAAGTCAGACTCACATGTGAAAATATTGTATTGTCTGTTTAGAATGGGAATCTAAAAGAGAAAATGGAATCTCAAGTGTACAATAGAGAGAGAGAAAGGGGAGTGAAGTTCTGGGTTACTGAGTTGAGGAGGAGGACAGGAAAGGGACAAGGGGAAAGAGATTTATGTAAATATGTAAGCAGGCAGGATGGTCTGGACAACAGCACTGTGCCCTTCGGCTGGTCTATGGAAAAAGCAGAGAATTCTTAATTTGTTGTCTTCCTTTTTCACTTTTTCTTGTCTTAATTTCTTATGTATTTCTTCTCCAGCTTTATATAAATATATCTATTCACATATATAACTGGTACATGACCACAGTATATATTACAACAAATGTCACGAAATTCATTTTACTCTCTTAAGTAAAATTCTGTATCACTTGTATTTTTTCTGTTTTAATTATCATTTTTACTCTTTTAGAAAACTAAAAAACTTAAAAATAACTTCCATTAAGCTATTAATTTTTGATAAGATACACCTAAAGCTTAATAAAATAAAGCCTTGTTTTGTGCGGTGAGTTTTCATCACCTCTTCATTTTAAATCCCTTTAAATGTCTTAGAAAGGATATGTTGGGGCCATGACAGTTTAACTAACAGAAAATGTGTCATATTGGAACCAAGACATTATTGTTTAATCTCTTTCTCATTTGCCTGTTGCCAGCTCTCCCTTCTTCTTTTTTCTTTGTTCTTATTTTTCCTATTCTTTCTCTTTTTAGTGAGTTTAGTCTGTGTCAAATATAAACCCAGGACAAAGTCATACGAAACCAGTACATTATAAGGAACAAATAAATATTCTAGACTAGACTTTTTTATTGTTCTTTCCTTCAGTACTGGGAATTAAAGCAAATGCCTTCACACTGAGAAGCATCACTAATCCTTTTTTATATATAATTTTTCTGCACAGTCTCATTAACTTGTCAAAATGCATGGAGTGGGCTCGAACTTGAAATTGTTTTCCCTCAGCTTCTGAGAGTGCTGGGATTATAGGCCTGTATCATCAAGCTGGCTTTCCATCCCTCCTTGCCTTCCTTCCTTCTTTTTTTATTTTTTTCATTTCTTTCTTGACTTCATTTCCTTCTTTAATAAGAAATTCACATCCTACTTGCCCAAGTTTTGAAAGAATTTACATGATATAAGATTCCATGTAGATATTTTCTTAGCAGAGAATAATGAAATATATACAAAAACCAACAATTACAGCCCTTTTAGTCCTGTCATATAAGCTTAAATCAGCTTTTGCAGAAGACTGATGGGAAATGTAGAAAAAATTATGAAAATATGGTCAGTAATGCTAAAGTATTCTTAGCAGCAGTGCCACAAAAACTAACTTGATCTAAAATTCACAACTACTGAAAAGATTGTCAAGGAGTACCAAATTTATTCAACCATAGAATAGACGGCTTGCTTGGCAGCTTAACTGTACTCATGACTGTAGAGTAGAGAAAGAGGGGGAGGAAGGAAAAGATGAGAAAAAATGATAAAAGTAAGCATAAAATGGAAAGAGTTTTGTAAATCAGAAAGGAAGTTTGATTGAAGGGAGGATAGGGGATTGGGAAAAAAAAGAGGAATCAAAATAGATCATGTATAGTTGTGAATTCCATATGATGATCATGATTATTATGTATATCTAAAACATACAACCATACTTATTTTTTTAAAGCGAGGAAAGCAAAAAAAAGTAAACTTGAAGTATTCAAAGTAAATTTTCATTATTCATTTCCCAAGTATAGTTAAGGGAGGATCAGTTATTCTTATCACCTGCCATGTTAACATGTTTTTACTTACTTGCAGCTATCTTTTTAATTGTACTCTAAAAAATCTTGTCTTATGAACTGACAATGTAGCTTAGTGCTACAGTGCTTTCCTAGGGAGCACACATCCCTGGCTTCTGCCCCAGAACCACAAAACAAAATGCATAAATGAAGAGGATCTCCTCGTGTTGCAGTATTAGCATGTGGTTTTTGCTCTCAATTTATAGAATTATTGCATTTATAAAGGTCCCTAATGCATGAAATGAGTATGTAATCGTTCTCCTTCTGTTCTTACTGGATTTTTAATTTTAATTTTGTTTTTTCTACTAATACGTCTGCTTGGGAGGTATGAACATGAAGTAGCATTGACACTTTGTACTTGTAGTGGACTTGTTTTATTGTGGCCATTTACTTAATTCTGTGCTCAAACATGTTGGTACATTTGTGTGTGTGTGTGTGTGTGTGTGTGTGTGTGTGTGTGTGTCTGTATTTCTTACCTCCCTTAATACTATATGTAAGTTTTCCTCCTGTTTTCTGTTGAGCAAAGTTTTAAAATCTGATTTAAATCCCATCTTTATTTAATGACCTGCACCAACTGGGTGGGAGCAGCCAAAACCTAGTGAGATATTTAGTCTTGTTCATGGAATCTTAGCTCTTTTACTTCTTTATAATTTTGCTACATATTTTGATAAAATGGTCAATAGTTGCAGGAAATTCTTAAAGAATTTATAAAGTAGGTTGTGCAAGATAAAGATGAAAGTGAAAGAATGACGCAGAGAACAAGAAATAAAGAAAAATATAAGCAACTTTAAAGTTTTAGAAATTTTATATATTTTGTTTATACTTGTCTGTTTTCATATAGATAGCTACATATACTTATATGTACATACATAAAATATGTCAAACTGGACAGCTTTAGAAATACTATAGCTAAAGAGATACACACACACTCACACACACAAGAAGAATCTGGTCTAGAAACTCAGTATAGTGGGTACACAACTCTTCCTAGTCTCTCTTGATTCACAACTCAGACTTTTTTCTGCCTACAGGTAAGAATGATTTTGCACAAAAAGCGTATCAATGAATTTAAGAGGATACTCAGCTACCCCACCCTCTAAAGATTAGTATTTAAAATTTCACTGGACCATTTCAGGATGCCAGCTCCATATGTGAAAGCAGGATAATCACATTTACAATGCAAAATTCCGTCCACTCTTTTATTCCACAGAAGCTGTAGGTAAGTGAATAATGAACTTACAGAAAGGACATTGGAATGCTACTTTAAGTCTGAATAATTTGCTTTTCTATTCTTAGTCCTCAGAATGCCAAACAAGGCTGGAGTAAGCAACAGATAGCATTTCCTCTGCAGCCCAGGATCAGAGCAGAGCAGGTAGTGGAGGCCACTGGAGCCCAACCCAAAGGCCGCAGGGGAGATTCTGGGCGTGGCTGGTGTTCCAGCGCTGATGCTGTCTTAAAATTTTACAGGTCATGACCAGGTGTGAAAATGACTGTAAATGGAATTTTTTCCTATTCAGGGGGATAAATCTTACCAAACTATGAAGACTGCCTGCCAGTCTTATATTAGCATAATAAAATCAGAATGACTATACAGAAAAACAGGAGGGAAGAAATTAAATGATGACACTTTATGAATTTTTCTTTAAGTAAAATAAAATATTTGTGAGATACATAATATTTGACATCTATACAAATTCAGGATGTTTAAATGTTCTTTTCTTATTTGAGTTATTTCAACTTTAAAAACATACTGTATTTTGTTATATATGTATAACTGCATATTTTATATAATGTTATTTTTCTGGTATTTATACAATGCATACTATTTTTTTTAAAGAGGGTCTTGCTATGCAGTTCCAATTGTCTCAGCTTCTCTAGTGCTGGGATTACAGGCGTGCACCATCACACCCAGTTTTGGGGCTGGCACAGCATGGGGTTCCAGGGATTAAACTTGGGACCTTGAGCTTGTTAGGCAGGCACTTATGCTGCCCAGCTATCTCCCCAGCCCTGCACACTGAACATAGATCCAAATGTTCTAGCACAACACACTTAAATCATTTAACTAATCAACTTTTTAAATTAGATTATATTCAAAGTATTATGCACATTATTTATTTATGCATGTAGGTGCTATAAGTATATTTTATGTATTCTCTTACACATACACATGTACATTGAATACTGAGCATCTAATATCAGATTTACATTGTGTTTTATAACGTGTCGTTTGAAGTTGCAAGTTATTTTTACACTGTAACATTCTTTGGAAATTTCCTAGGGCTGGCCAAATAGCTCACTGGATTAAAGAGCCTGCAAGCAGGAGCAGGGGCCCCCAGTCCAATCCCTGGGCTTCCAGTGCAAGCTCTGCCCCCAGGGCTTGCTGAGACTGGACTGTTGGCGCACACCTGTAATCCTGGCTCTTGGGAAGCTGTAAACAGACAGGTCACTATGGGTCCGATTTAGTAGTGAGACCCCTTTCTAAGAAATACAAAGAAGAAAAAGAAATTTTTTCCTTTGAAAAAAATCTGTGAGTTTTATGATTTGACAGTTCTTTAAAAATAATTTATAGGGGCTGGGGAGCTAGCTCGGTGGGTTAAGTGTCTGCCTGACAACCACAAGGTACCACATTTGATCCCTGGTACCACACAAAATAAATAAATTCATTTATTTATTCATTCTAAAATCTGCTCCAAAATTATACGCACTATTTATTTAATCAACTATTTTATTATAAATTTATTTATGTCTTAATTTTTATGCATTCATAAACTTTAGTATTATATATTCATAAATACATTTGCTGAGCGTGGTGGCGCAGGCCTGTAATCCCAGCACTTGGGAAGCTGAGGCAGGAGGATTGTTGTAAGTTGGACACCAGCCTGAGCTACAAAGTGAGCTTAAGGCCAGCCTAAACTGCATAGTGAGACCCTATCTTAAAAAGACAAAAAAAATACATTCATGGGAAGATTGTTCTTCAATCTCTAGAAAAATACATTGTAAAGTACTTGACAATAGTACCAAATTGCAGCCTAAGAAGGTAATTTGTCTTTGTACTGCCCACAATACTGTGTAAGATTGCTACTTCAAAACTTTCATTAATAAGAAAAGGAGGAGTGGGAAAGGGAAGAAAACAAAAAATCAAGATATATTGTGTACAGGTACAAATTCCACCTGATGAATGTTATCATTCTGTATATCTAAGTGTAACAGTAAAATTAATTTTTAGAAAAGAATCCTAGCTTCCTCTC